>CAEMYA010000069.1:6262582-6320207 GCA_903131615.1 Diplodus sargus
AAAAAAACACATTTGGATGTTTTAACTTAAACTGAAGGATTTGAGTTAGTCACAGATTACAGGTTGGTTTGACCACATAAATGAAATCTTATTAGATTAATTTAAAGGGACAGGTCACCCAAAAACACATGTTTTATCTCGATTATCTCGATTTATAGGCCGTAGAGATTACATATCCTGTTGCCTCAGTTAGAAAGCTGGTAAAGAGAAGAATCTAGAAAAATCTTGTGATGTCTGTAATTAGTTAAGCAGGATATAAAGAAACTTGAAAAGGAAATATGTCGCTCAAATACAAAAGTGAGACTGGACAAATTGTTGAAGATGAAAACGGCCAGCCTTAATTCATTCATTACCATACAGAAGGACGAGTGCATCTACTCATGAACGAGAGGCGAGCTAACTAAGCTAACTAATGATGCTGCAGCTCAACTGAGGAGTACATTATTAATGTTAACAACTTGCGCAGGTATGACAAAAGCGTCTCTAGTGTAGTGTGGTGACTCAGTCGGCCGGTGTAGTTCAGCGGAAAGAAAAAAAGTCCCTACATGACACTGCTCACAACAAAGTCTGTGGGATATGTTGCGAACCAGGTCATGATTTCTCTAAAGAGACATTGCTCTCAGGCAGACATCTTTATGACCGTTATCTCCAAAAATGTGTGTGTGTGTGTGTGTGTGTGTGTGTTTGTGTTTTGGGTGGAGAGCAATGAGCCTGCATAAGACTAATGCTACGCCTGAGCTCGAGCTACAGCATCAGAACAACATCGTCGCCGGCATCAAAACAAACATGGCAGTGTCTTACTGGCAGGTTCTTTGCTGAGTCCAGATAGACCACCAGCAGTGCTGATGATAGCCCGTCATTGGCCAGACTTCTGTCTGCACGCACGCTTCGCAGCACCTGAGAAAACACAGTCACCACAGAGAAAGGAAGGGGTGTGTATCAAACCTTCATTATCAGCAGCAAATGCAGAAACAGTGCCAGACAGTATTTGCTCTGTTCAAGCAAGAGAGTCTTTTTTTTGTTCAGTGTTGTACCTGGTCCAACTTCTGAGGAGTGGAGAGCAGAGATAGCCATTCTAGTTTCAGGTGGAGTTTCCCGGTAGGAGCTTCTTCCAAGTCAAACCACTGTGAGAGTGTTACAAAAAGTTAATAATGTAGCCTGTGAATGGACCAGTGTGTTGACTTTTCTAACACCTGGCTGAAAATGATCTTAAAATCTGTACGAGCTGTGCTTAAAAAGTAAACAGGAGATTTTCTGACAAGAATAGTGGGACTATTTTTGGCAATTTTTTGTCGACTATTTGATGAGAAGATTGTAGATATTCAGCCGGTTAGCTTCTAAACTAAGAACAGAAACAGAGGGAGAGAACTTGCCTGGCCATTTTTCTGTAGAAAGTAAAACCATTTTCTTACACCACTTCTTGAAAATAAAATGTAAACAGTGGACTCTGCATCGGGTTACAAACGGGTTCATAAGCTCACTAAGCTAACCCATAGTTCGGACATACTGTAGTTTTGGCTACATGCTGCCTTTGAGCACAGTCTTTTTCTGGGCTTTGGGAAAACAGAGCTCCAGGGCTTCTTAATGGGAGAATTTGGCTCTCCCTGTAGTCTTTGGGATAAGCAGGGGAGATGTGTGTCAGGGCTAACCCCATGCACTTAAGCTGCAGTTGGGAAAACAACAGACACAACCTTTCTTGATCTTAAAAAGCTGCATGCAGCATTCTTCAAATGACAAACTGTAAGCATTCTTTATTGTTGGACTATATATCCCCGCTTTTATGCTAGGCTAAGCTAACCGGCTGCTGTGTCAGCTCCATTCAACAGACGATGAGAGTAGCGTCTATCCGCTAATTCAACTCTCAGCAAGAAAGCAGGCGATCCTTTTCCTTTAAGCGGCAAACTATTCCCTTAACACGCATAAAACAAACAAATCCTAATTGCATTAGCACTGTAGTCCATAAAAACGTTTTTTTTTACCTCATCAACTTTCTGTTCTTTGTGCAGCTCAGTCATGTCGATCATCAGGCTGTGGATAACGACAAATGATTACTCAAATTGGGACGGTGAACGGTAAGCAGAGATATCGCACCCATTAATCTGAGCAGAGGGGGTCCAGCTATCGATCTGTCTCTTTGTGTTGTCGGCGCTGGGTGTAGTGTAACGGCCTCGGGGCAAAATCAATTGACTTTGCCCTTGGGCTTGGAACTGTGGGATAACTGCTCCTCTTCTTGATGTCTACTAGCAAAGATACTTTCATCACAGCGTCCCCTCAGGTGTCAACACTGTGCTGAGGACATAATATGTGAGGCCACACCGGACCCTTAGCTTGTCGCCTAGCTGAGGAGCAAAGAGACCCCCGTGATCAGATTAGAGCAGGCAGGAAATAAAAAGACTCTCACCTTCCCAGGAAGTCATCTTTGTCCGGATCCTCGTCAAACAGCTCAATTTCGAGGTGTTGGCCTGAGTGCTCGTACACCAGTGCCTGATGGAGAAATGAGAGCGTATTGATCTTGAACTGCCTGTTCGAGCAGGCAGGTTTCGATCAATAAACAGATCACCTCATGCACGTTGTAAGAATACACTTGTTTCCCTAAATTAGCACCCTTTACTCCGAGAGCCACTTGAGACGTCTTGACAACAAGAGACTCGCTACCTCGTAAACTTCATTCCATTTGGGATGGAGGCTCTCCTTCACCGTCTTGCTCTGGAACAGCTGGTTGCCGATCTGCAGGACGCCGTAGGGGTCGGACTTGCCCTTGATCAGCCCGCCGAGAAATTTATCCTTCCCCTCCAGGTCCTGGGCCTCCAAGAAGTGAATCCTCAGGACTCCCTGTGGAGACACGCAGAGCAGAGAGTCAGGGGCAGCAGCTCTGAAATAGCTGTATCTGACACTTCCAGGCCGCAAGAAGTCAGACTGATAAGATGTGACATCACCTAATGGGTGTCATGAGGCAATGCAAATAAAAACTGTGGCTTATTACTGAAGCGAGGCAGTGACACTCTCAGCTCCAGGTCTGCTGTGTCTTCTCAAAACCACTGGAACAGCCCCAGAGGATCTGAGAGGAGCTGGAAATATCGATATTTTAAGCTGTGCACTGAAAAACCATTTATTCAGTCCGACTGGTTTATAGTGTTTTACAGTTCTATGATTTCACTGTCGGTCATTTCTATTTATTTAATTCCTTTTTTTATCTTTTAATTATAATCAATTTTTATGTGCAGTGCTTGAAAGTTTTATTTTCATTGGTCTTTTTATTGCTTGTGTTATCTTTTTTTGATTTACCTTTTGCTATCTTAGGTACTCATATTTTAATGCTGTCTTTTGCAAATAACTCTTTTTGGTGTGCATTAGTCACCAAGTCCTTTTTTGTTTTCTTCTTCAGTCGCTTGCAAAGCAATTTGAAGTGCATTTAATTTGTTTGAATGGTGGTATATAGATAAAGCCTGATTGATTGACTGAGAATGTTGACAAGAACGAGAGAGCTGAAACGAAACAGACAGCCTGAGTGTTACGTCGATACCTGTTTGCGTGCATTCCTGAAATGTAGCATTCATTCACCTTTTCTTCCCCTAACCTTCCCCTGGATGTGGTTGTTTATATATACAGTCCATACCATTAAGACTGCTTTAACAATTATTTTCATTACATTGTTCAATTGATTGCACTTGATTGTTTAGTCAGTAAATGGTATGAAAAGCTGCTTAGCACAAGGTGACATTTTCAAATTGTTTGTTTTATTCAACAGTCTCGAACTCAAAGGTCACGCATTTTTAAACAATTGTAATCATTTCCGTAGCGATATGAAACAGAGAAAAGCAGGAACTCTCATGTTTAAAAATCAGACATTGTTTGTTGATAACTGACTTAAACGATTAACGGTTCAGCTGACGTAAAGTCATACTTCCTAGAAAGGACTGTGAATGTGTACAATAGTCACAGCCTCAAATGTCTTAAACGTCTCGAAATAGCACCTCATCAGGAGGGGCGCTGCTTGCATTGTAATACCCTGAGGTGTTTGTCTTGTTGCCATGGATACAGGGACTAGCGTCGAAGCCTTGACGTGACTTTTGCTGCTTTTCTTTCATTTTGTTTTAATGCTGCGAGCTCCCTACAAAAACCCAGACATCTCATTTCTTTTATGGGGCTGTATACAAACACCAAGAGAGTTTCACTTTCGAAGACTTTCGGCTTCTAAGCGCCAATTCCCTCATGAATCAGTCCGCGTATGCGCTAACCCGAGCAGTTAGAAGAAGTGTAATCCACCGTCTCATCTTTAGGAGCATCTCATCACTGTATTATTACCTTTGGCATGGGGAAGCGCAGCTTGGCCAGTTCCACGTCCCCGACCAGTGGGATGGTGATACGATTGGGCAAAACCAGATATTTGTAGATGATATCTTGTATCAGACTGTCAGAGAAGCCACTGTTAGGACAGAGGGGGGTTGTGAGAAGGCAGGAGAGGGAGAAAAACAGAATGAAGCAATGAATTATTTAGGTACGGGTGCCCTTGGGTTATAAATATTCTCCTTTAATCTCAGCTTAGTGCAGCACATTTCTGCTTTACGTGTGAAAAGATAGTAGGAAAATTGGAGTCAGTTCAAGCACGTTGGCGCAGCAAGCCAACGAACCTCTGAATGTCTATCTGATCCGCTAATGATTCTCTACAACAACGACAGCGAGGGCCGGAGAGTGGCGTCAGCTCCAGGCTCGCCTTTTATTCATTTAGCTGCTGTGGCACAGCTGGAAAATTGCAATCATGGCTATAAAAAAAAAAAAATTGAATTCACAATAAAAATTCATCATCCGGTGTTATTGCACCGCCTGTCCCTCAAGAGAAAAAACAGATGTGATTACAGCCCAGCTGTCGATATATCACACACTGTGGGTGTCCTTATCAGAGCGTCCACAAACCGACGGAGATCCTGAAATTGTCTCTGGAGGAAACGGAGGACTCTGAAAATAATCTACAGAATGGGCCTCGGGAATCACTTAAGTGCTGCCATGTGATACATCAACACGGTCTGTCACAAGACGCCTAGTAAATGTGATGTTTACTACTGCGCAGGCCCTGATGCACCTGTCCCATGTGCTTTCTTACTGTCCACCAGTGTACCAATTAACAGTAGCGAAGAGACAGCCTGCTCATAATTGGTGTTATAAATTAGGGGAAATCCTGTCCGAGAAGTCTCAATGAATTAGGCCCGATGTGTTCCAGAGTTGCTGCCAAGACCCCAAAACTTTCCCCTTACACCAATTAGCCCTCCTGTGCTGCAAAGTCGCAACCACTTGCAATTCCCTCTGGTCATGCAGGTAGCAAACAAGGACTGTCCTCCAATTACTTTAAAGAACAAATACTTCCTCTGCTCAACCGCTCGAACAAAAGCCAAAATGAAATAAACTTGATCATGTTTGTTTCTGGAGTCGGAGGAAACTTTCATCGGATCACTCCTGAGCTTATCTAACAATGAAGCGGCGGGCTGCGGCTCCTCTCTGTGAGCCGATTAGAGACGTTATGATCCTCCGGAGGGGGACTGATCAGCGCCGCAGCTTTTCTCCAGCTCAGATCTGGGGGCTGTGAAGGGATTCCTGCTGCATCAGCGCTTATTGCTGCATTTTTGTTGCTTCCCTAGCGCAAACACCGGAACACCCCCACCAACTTGCTTGTGTGTGTGTGTGTGCATGCACAGAAACAAAAGGGGGGGGGGTTTATTTATTCAGTCATTACAGGACAAGAGTGCTGACTGCAGAGACTAATACACTATAACATACAGAATGTACAGTATGGTACAGCGTGTTCACCCACCCATGGAGAAAGACACATTTCTGTCAGCCTTCGACAGAAATGTGTTTTTGTGCCACCGGCATGTTTGCAGCCGTGCTCGCGGCGTTGCTCCAGGGTTGGTAATGCAGGTATGTCAGCTCACCACTTTGGCCCAGGCTGAAGTGTCTAAACAGCTAGCGGATGGACTGCCTTGGCATTTCGTGCAGACAGTTATGGTTCTAGTTTTTACTTCCACTGTAAGACATCTCAGCATCTACTGGATGGATCGGCCCAAACGTTTCTACAGGCGTTCGGAGGGTCTCAGGGGGCGAATTCTGATGACTTTGGTGATCCTTTGACCTTCCCTCAAGCACAGATAAACGCTGAAATATTGAGTGGTTCTGAGTGAACTATCTTAAACACTGTTGGATGGATTGCCAAGAAATTCTGGTGCAGACATTCACGTTCCCCTCAGGATGAATTGTAATAACTTTGATTTAATCTCGTGCCACCAGCAGGTCAAATTGTTACCAACATAGCAATGATTTACGGCCCACAGGTGGTCCAGATCTGGTTGCCAGAACAAGGCTGCCCATGACTTTGCAATATTTCGGCCAACTGAGTGATTATTGCCGGTGGCTGGTCCTAATCTGGCCAAGAAACCAGCCCTGAGTTAAAGGGTCAATTCACCAATGCTACAGCGCTGTTTTGCTGTGAAGCTCCAGGAATGTTTTGTTTGCATCATTATATGCTATTTATTATAATACCAGCAATAACATTCTTATCAGCCTCATATAGCACTAGTTTGTTGTCATTGTGAGCATGCTAGCATTAGCAGTTAACAGAGCCTCTAGTGCGGCCGTGGGACCCCTGAGTCTTGTTTTAGTTCTGATTCTAACACCCGCTCTACAGCTATGACACACCACAACATGTAAACAAGACATTTGTTACATAACAATAATAATAACAGGGTTTAGGGGCGACACACTGGGCGAGCCTTCAAGTCGGCAGCTGATGCCGTCTGTCTGTCTGCTGCTGCATTCAAGGAGCTCTCCCACTGCAGCTACGATTTCACCATCTGGGCCTCCGCTTCACCAGCTAACCCCTCTGTTTCAGCACGTGCCACAACCACCACACACACACACACACACACACACACACACACACAGGGACATGTGCACACCAACACACATATAGCGCATTGCACAAGCTGCATGGATCCATTTCACCCACCACAGAGGAACCGGCCACTGAGCTCTCTGCCTGTGACAACACGTCTCCCCACACTGGCAGCGTGTGCAACAAGCAGCTGTAAGCCCAGAAAATCACACGCAGCATTCACGCATGTTCCACTCAAGTCGGCGGCAAGTAATTCTGTTGGACTGTTAGCGACTCTTAATCGACTCTCATTTACTCTCTGCTTAGCCCACACGGCCGCCTGAGGGCAGAGGACACTTAATATAAGTGAGACAAAACCAGCAAGAACTGGGAAGCAGACTATAAAAAGAACGCTTCCTGATGCGGCCCGTTTAAGTCCAGTTAATCTCGTTATTCACGGTGATGTGTGCAAGTAAATGTACTACATGTCACACAAATTAAAGAAGTATCAAATCTTATTTGATGTTTTGCTTGCAAGATTAGCTTGCCTGCGTCTGCTCAGTCTGGTGTTTGCACTTGATCACGACAGCAACAAGGACAAGGACACTTCAGGCTTTCAGAACTGAACAGCAAAACAAACCTCTCGCCAAAAATACTTTCTGCGCATTTGGTAGAGGTTTATCTTCTGAATCTTAAAAGCCGGTGAAAGAACCAGTTTTGTTTTTTTCAGACGAAGCATCTAGGTGCACAGTACATTTTATATCAAAAAGTGGACTTCAGGCACCAACAACAGACATTTCAAGCAAGTTTGAGATTGACTTACTTGAGTCCGGGAATGTCGAGTATGTTTGTGAGGCCGGTCCAGTTTATGTCCAGAAGCTAAGAGAGGGAGAAATGGGAGACGGAGAAACACAGCAGTTGGTCGGGCTGCAGGAGTAGAAGGTGCGAATGAAATCGATCCAAACACTTAGCTTTATTGTGTCCTGCCCTCTGTGCTACATTTACCACATCGCTCCTTACTTCCTGGCCAACAAACCCTGCTGATTAATAACAGCCGAGACAAAAACTCTGATACAAGTTGCAGCAGTTAATACGCATCAAAAGTCATTTGACCAGTTTTGGCTTTGCTGTATTGATTATTTCGAAGAATGTGACTTATCTCAACACACCCTATTTTGGAAAGGAACATATTTAAAATATAAAATAACAACCTTTTTTTGGCCGTGTGCATTTCACATTATTGCTTCATTCTTTAAAGGTTTTACATCTAAATCGGTTTTGTCTTCAAAGTGTTTAAGTGGATGCGGTGCGCATGATTAGCAACAGTTTGTACGGAATGAATACAAAAACAAAAACACCTGCTTAATGAAAAATTTATAAAACTAGCACCGGCCCTCTGGGACCTCATTTGTTCTGGTTGTATAATAATCTCCCCTAATTGTCCCCTAATAAGGTCAGGGACAATGTGGTTTTCCATGTTTTCCCAAGTATTCTCGAGTCGAAAACGTACACTGCGAGGGTAAAACTGGCAGCAGGTTTCCAAGTGTTCCGAGGGGAAGACAGCGCAGAGAAAAGAAAAATCAAAGACGGCACAGGCAGATCCTGCCTCGCTTTGATCTGTTTCAGCCCTCGAGCTGAGGTGGCGGTGCTTTCTTAACGAGTCGCTCCCACCCTATTACCCTGTCCGAGCTGCTTACACTGCAGCAGATGCGCTGAGCGTTGCAGGGGGGGGAGAGGAGGAGAGGAGGAGAGGAGGAGTGGTGCAGGGCTCCGAATGATATGGTGGGGATGTCTGAGAGTTGTGGGAACGTGATGAAGAGGGACACCGCTGCCTGCAAATCACCTCTATGACTGAGAGTTGTGATATATTTGGGGAACAGGACGTGAAAAAAAATAAACCCAGCAATATCTTCCAACTATGAAGCTAGTGTGCATCAAGGCAAGAATAATTGGTCACTAAATCATTTAGACAAAGTGGAAATTGATTGTATTTATAATTAATTTGCAGGTGTAGATTTCTTCATTTGGAGGATGTGCTGCTTTTCTCTGTTTAATATCAACATTAATGTAATACCTTTGGGTTTTAGACTGTTGGTTAGACAGAATGAGTAATTCTAGAGAAATGGTTTGACATCTGGAGAAATACACTTGCTTGTTTTCTTGCTGAGATTTAGCTGAGAAGATTGACACCACAGCCAGGAGACGGTTAGCTCACTTATGCTAGCCTACGCTAACTATCTCCTTGCTGGATCTTCATTGTTGGTGCTCAGACACGATGGTGATGTCGAACTTTTCATCTAACTCTCGGCAAGAACTTCTTCGACACTTATTTAGCACAGCCCCAAAAGGGTTTTCAAATCGAGGCAATGCTTGCATTCATAGTTTTGTTCTACACATTCTTTTGATGTGTTTTTTAAATGTTTTTGAGAAGTCAGACAACCTGAATGTATTTGTATATGGATGTGTATTGATTTTAAACAGAGAAAAGGAGAGAATCCCAAAATTTGAGAAGCTGTAGTCTGAAAATGTTATTTAGGATTGATGTGTTGACAAAATAATTATCCGTTATTCTTTGATTGATTAAACAATCCAGTGATTATTTGCCAAATCTAGAAATATTCCTTTAAGACATTAGATTCGTCTAATTTGTCGAAGATTAATTGATGAAATACATTTATCTTACAAGTGATCGATTACTAATTCAATACATTAGTGGATAATGTGAAGATCATATCTTCACAATATAACCAGTGAAGTAGGCAGAGCATTATTAAACCATCCAGCTGAGCCTGAGCGATGAAATCACTTTAGAGGTCTCACAGTGGAACGAGTTGCATCTTTTTATTTACACAGTTGCATTAGCGCAATCACTCAAGCGCACTGTGGCCAAGACCTCTTATGGTCTGGAAATGTTTCCATTTCATTTGGCAGGCAGGATCAGGCCTTGTACGGCACACCGAAAAGAAGGTCGATGAGTTATTTGGATTCGAGGAATATTTTCTCGTTGCTGTTTCAGAAGATTGCTGATGCAATTTGATTCCTCTCTCCTCCACTGTACCAATGTAATGTTCCTCATCTGGGTGTAGGAAGTAGGTTGAGCTGAATAGGTATGTGTGTGTGTGTGTACATGTGGGACTGCGCCATGATTTACTGGCGAAATCCGCTGCTGCTGCCTTCTCCCTTTAGCCTCCTACAGTAATATCTCCACCTTGAGCTTTAGCTGAGTGTCGGGGGTAGATTGAGAAATCTGCCAAAGTAGGGCTGGCTGGATCTGCAGCTATTTAAAGCTCTGCTATAGTTCCACTGGGTCCTCCCATTCGGTATATATCGGTCAAACATTTTTTAAGCAGTGCAGCCGTGGCTCTGCACAGCGGGCAGGGAGATTGATGGAATGTGCATCAGAATATGCAAACAAGTTGCGATGTGACATTCAAATCATGCACATTGATGTGGCGCGTTTAAGCTGCAAGCGAACGGGGAAAGGCGGCAGTAGAGGGGGAGAAACAAACTGAGATTGAATTGAAAGTGAGGGCTGCAGAATGAAAATGAATGAAGAAACAGGTTGCGCTTTGATTCAGCTGTGATTCGACTCAAATCAGCATTTAACGTTTCATTTACGTCCATTATTTCTGCCTGAGAGAGGCAAAGCACAAAGAAAAAACAAGGAGCAGTTTGTTTCATGAGAAGCAATATTATACAATTTAGAGAGAACATAACTAACACGGAGAACTAAACTGAGGTTTATTCAGGACACTATATTAACAAAAATGCGGCCGACCTTGGCAAATTCACTGAATGCAGCGAGGAGAGAGAGACAGCAGGCAGTGTGAGAGGTCTACTTTTTTTTCCAAATGTCATATAAAAAAACAGCGTAACACTGAATGTGTTCCTCTGCTGCATCGTCTCAAGTGCTGGGAGAGATTTAAGAGATCGCTAGTTTTGTATTTCAACACACAAATCCCAGTTTAATAGCCTCCGCTCTCATCATGTTGCATTTACTCAGACTGCGGCGTCATTACGACTCCCACCGCCGTTCCATTAAAAGGCTTTAATCCGATTAGCTGGTAACATATCATCGGCGGCCGGACTCACCGGCTTCTTGAGGAAGAACACGGACAGAGCCCCGACGAGGGGCATGTCACCCAGCAACGGCTCCATCACCACTCGCAACACGCCGTGCATCTATGGAAACACAAGAGGAACACACTGACACATACATACATGGGAAGTTACGCCTCACTGGCCCTTGACATTCCTCGGCAGCAGCACATGACAGGTCGGAAACTCGATCGCGGCCTGGTTTCACACCAGCCCGGTGTCATCCTCCACCTTCTCTGTGACATATTATGACAATTACGGGGATTATGTTGTTGGAAGTGCTTTGTGTCATGCGGACGGCACACAGCTGCTCTAATCCACGCCAGGGAGCAAAGGGTGTTTAAAGTCTAGCGCTAAATATATTTGTTTAGAAGCTACGCTTGTAACTTCAAGGATGAGTAGTAAGACCGTCTTGTCCAACCAATGCCGAGATCGATACTAATACAGCTGTGTTGTGTTTTGCAAGTAAACGCCGTCACATTCATCATGAGGATTTCTGTGGCCAAGGAAAAGGTCAATCCCAGACATCATTTCCTTCATCATGGGTGAGATTAGATTATCCCTTTAGAAGATCACACAGACAGTGAGCTGGCGAAGCAAAGCTGGTATTCTTGAATCAATCAGAGGTATGAACAAGAACGAAATCATGTACCGGATACTCGTTCTAGCTGTGCATGTACTTGCTGAACCCCAGTTCTTACATGGCCATGCATCATTTCTGTGTCGCCTAGCTTTGGGCAGATTTATATCAGGTATTGATTTATCTGTCCTTAGGACTAACAAGGCCTTAAAGGCAGCATACACTAGCAAATGACTGAAAAGTCAGCACGCACATGAATAGATCTCCAATAAAGGAGTCATTTATGAACGAGAACTGACTGCAATATGAAATCAATCAGACACGCAATTATTTTGAAGGTTTGGCAGAGCAGGAGCTGCGGTGAGGAGCGGGCCACCGTTATATTAGACATGTGGCAGGATGATATTAAATAAATAAATCATATCAGTACCGATATCAATATCATCCAGCATTTAACCCCCCCACTTCTCATAAAGCCATCACTAATCTCAGCGTTATAACAGAGTCAGACGCACCTGCTCTGTGTAACGTAAACCAGCTCAAGGAGGAGCGACGGGGACTAATGTATTAGTGGTTGATAATGAGCTGGGGGAGATGCAGTATGTAGGACTGCCGGAGTTATATAATGCGGCAACAAATGTCTCCAAGGGACGGAACCCAACAGCTATTGGTCTCCAAGGAGGCACCCTGATTGTTTTTTTTCTTCTGCAGGGTTTGTTCCACTGCAGCAACATGCGAAGGGGTCGAGGACGTTCAAGGGCAACAGAACACACAAACACACTTAAACGACCGAGAGGAGGGGAAACTTCTCATGGATGGTGCAAATGAACCATTATTTAATTGTGTTAATTTTCAAGCTTTTTTGTTTAAAGTGACGTTAATCGTTTACATTTAGAAGAGGGGCTCTGTCTAGTGAGATATTATAACCTTTTACAGTCATTTAAAGTTCAACAGAATGTACGTAAAACTGAGTCTGGTTTAGACATCAACATATACACGCTTTATTTTGAAGGGGGGGCAGAGTTTTGAAAAATGGAACCAGGGCAGCAGAGAGTTTCACAAAGCTTGTCGGGACATTATTAGTACAGCCTCATCAGTATGGGTACACAGTACGCATGAGTAATCTGTGCTCCCATACCAGCGTATGATGAAACGATCCACTCATGCTGAAAGCTTTTTATACGCAGACAGCTAACAGATGTCACTGCGCCGAAATAATGAGAAATAATGTCCTACTGCCAGAAGAAGAGCTTCTATGCAAATACCCATCCTGTTATTATGCACTGTTCAAAAATTAGACTTAAAATCATCAGATATTGGATAAAGCCTCTGAAATTTGAGCTGACGGGACAGACCTTTACATAAAGTCACTGTGTCACTTTGGTTTCCAAAACTTCATGTTCCTTTGCGGACGATCACTGTAAAGGCCGAGACTCGTGGCAAAAGCAACTTACCTCTATGTGGATGTGAAACAAATCAGAAAAAGGAACTTTCCTCACCTGGATGCTCTTAATGCCAGCTTTGCAGTAGTAGCGTTTGATGTCTACATCAATCTCGGTGTTTCCAACAAAGCTGCGCGACAAAAAACACAAAACATGTCCGATGAAAATCCCGTACCAGGGTTCCTTCACTTTTTAATCAATTTTAAAATACTGGTGAAATTGAATCACCGTAGTGACTTAATCGTATTCATCTTTAATCATTATCGTTGCAGGTTGTTTTAAAACCCCTGATGCTTTGTGTGGTCAGCAATTTTCAACAATAGCCATTCAGTGTATTTACATGCAGCAGTAACCTCCATATAGTCGTTTTTCTTGTCGGTTTATTGATTTTACACATCAGAGTCGATGTTTCTTTGTTTTGGGGAGTGCACAAGAACCTTTTGTGGCTCTGGAAGGAGAGGCACATAATCTGACAAACTGCCTTAAGAGGCGGCACAACACAGCCGAATCTCTGACTAAACGGAATCGAGTTGCAACTGTGGATTATGTAGATATTGGTTTTTGAGAAGACAGAAGGATAAGTGTAACAAAAAGTCTTCATCTCCGGTTTTGGGGTTTACAGTCCATCATGTTTGAAACCATTTTAAAGCACAATCATAAAATAATCTGCAGAGGTAAACTCCTTATGATTTCATCAGGGATCTGGACGACTCACCTTATCTGCAGGTCCATGATGATCTGTCGCTTGTCCACATTTTCGGTATAAACCTTGACCCCGTTGACCCTCAGGGGCTGCACCGCAACACAGGAAAACATCATAGCTGCTGCACCACTCCAGTCCATCAACACAACACCGACACCTCCGCCCCCTCCCCAAACCCCCACGCGGTTACCACAAGGTTGACCCCTTCTCCTGACCCCACATGGAAACTATTTATGAAACAAGCGTATATGTCAGCGGCGTGCATGTGTACGTTCACATTCTCACCAGCTGTCCCAGCAGCACCTGCTGCCGGTAGCCTGTTTTGTCCCTGCTTAAAACAACACATGATCAAACCGAGAAGGGGCTCACTTTGTCTCCTATGTCGATCTTGCTGAAGCAGAAGGTGCTGAGGTGGGAGTTGGACTCCTTCACCGCCGGCTCGATGGTCTCGCGGAACAGTTTCTCCACAAACTGGCAGATGTAGGGCCACATCTGCTTCACTGTCTGAGGGGGAGATGGGGAGAAAACGCTGACCGTTAAGAGTCTCGACGGCACAAACGTTGCCTTTTCCCATCATCTGATGTGCATGTGTGTGCTGTACGACTTTGTGCAGGTACATCTCTCACGCTGTGAATGATGGTTTCTTTAAAATATTCACAACGTTGTTCTATTTAAGTCACTCAAACAGATCATCCGGGGTCCCACAAATTAAATTTTCATATCAGCGTCTAGATCAGTTCGAGGAGTAGTCATAGCGCTTTATAATGTACATCTAGGTGGTTGCCATGGGGATTTACATGGGGTCAATGCATTTCACCATGCAGCAAAAAAAAACAGGGTTGCACGCTGCGAGTCAGATGTGCTGCAGTGTACACACAGCGAGGCAACACTCACAGCCCCGGTGGGAAGAGGAGCGACAGACATCCCATTTTCTCCAGCTTATAAAAAACAAGCGGGGAGGAGGGCTTCACTCAAGCAAACAAATCCAAGAGACAGCCGCTCAATTCTTTACCTTGTTTAGCCACTCGACTCGCTCGACGTCCGGGAAGTGGACCTGCAACAGAGAAAGAAAAAGCAGATGATATCGCGTCTCTGGCGGTTTCAGCGAGGTTTCGCATCTAATCTATGTGATGAGATTCGTTTCTCTGGCGAGCCGACGTTTGTTACGCTCAGCTCACATCTTCTGTGATAAGTGAAATTGAAAGCTTTTATTTAAATGTTCATTTTTAGAACACTCAAACCAGACAATACGTGCAGAATGGACCTGGTGAAAGATCCTAAGAGCGCAGAGCATTCTTGTTTTTTCACGTCAGACAGCAAATAGCAAATGTCAGTTGCATTGTTGACCCGCCGCTACTCTCGAAAAATCAATTTCTGAGGATGTCACATTTCTCTTGGTCAAAATATCTGAACACAAGGCATCATACTGTGTTACAGCAATACAGGATCTGCACAAGCGGTCAAGTTTAATTACACATTCATGACAACAAAATAGAATCTGCAGCCGGGAAATAAGAACCAGCCACGAGCCAAATTTTGGTAAAAATGTGAAAGTGACTGGTAGATGTTAGACACAATAATAATGATTTGTTATTCGGTGGCTGGTGGTTTTGATCATTTACCTGTCAGTGGCTGGGAGATGTTCTCATTTCCCACCCTGGTGAGCAACTCAAGTGTTTATCATGTTTCTAATTGTAGTCAGCAGACTAATACTTGCTATTTAGCTCTAAACGCAAAGTAAAGCTGAGGATGATGGGAACGTCACCACCTATTTGGGTATTTGGTCAAACAAACAAATCAGTGTGTACTGTAGGCATCAATGGAAATGTTCTCTTTCCATTGTTGATTATGTTTTCTCTGCAGCCCCCGCTGATGTGCAGTTTGCTGCGGGGATCTATTCTTGGCCCCATTTTGTTTTCCATTAGGAAACATTATCTGTCTGTTATCACTGCTACCCTGACGACAAGCAAATCTACTTGTCCTTTAAGTGGGATAACGTTAGCTGTCTGAGCAGCTATATGGAGAAGAGGACGACTTGAAACTTCCTGCAGCTAAACTCAGACAGGGCAGATATAACGCTTTTAATAGCTGTTTCACATTTCTAGACCTTCACAGATCCACGTTGTAACTGAGCGGTGGGATGGAGCTGCAGTTTGGCTAATCTTCTAGAACGACCAACGTAAATCTGCCATTGATTTAACACGAGGTGAGGGAAATGCCCGGGATGAAGTCAATACGCTGCACAAAGGAGGTGATCATCTTTGTACCTGATCACTTACAGAGCAAATGACAATCTTTCATTGGTGCACCAAACCCATTTTAGATCTACAGCCACAAATCTAGTATGGGTGTTACATCTGATTCACAACTGATTGGGTCCACATATCAACAATCTCATTAAATCATGGAACTTTCACCAAAGAAATATCAATACAATTTAATCAGCTCAATGCTCTCTTTACATGCCCGAGTCAACACTCAGTGACTTGACCATTGGTAGGTCCCACATTACTCAAATTATTTTCTCGCTTCATTGGCTGCCAGTTAAACTCAAGATTGATTTTAAGATTGTTGGTCTGAGATGGTCTGGCACCCCATTTATATTACGGAGCTCTTGTTTTCCTGTGTTCCAAATAGTCATCTAAGCCCTTCTAACCTCTCTTGCTACTGTGCCAACATGTTGTTGGAGGTTCATTGCCAAAAACCCCAATGTCAAATTCTTCTTTTGAAAAGCTTTTTAACTTTATTATTCTGCTACACAGAAGAGTAAAAGCTTGACGATGACACATGGATATTCAATATTTAAAAAAAAACAACAACCTGGCATTCAACATTGCTTCAGCAATACAACAGTTTGATTGTACCAGACTTATAGAAGCAATTCAAAGACAGGGCAGAGTTTTGGGTTTTGATGAATGGGAGCTGCAGCAGCTCTTTGATATGGAGTGGTTGCTCGATATAAAAGAGAAATACTGAAGGAAAAGAAAGCTGACAAAAGTTTCAAACCAATCTTCATGTAGAGGTCATTGGATTTTCCCTTGATTTTTGTTTCTACTTGAAGAGCATATTGATCGAATGACCTTTCTTTTATAATCTTTGTGTTTTATAAAGATTACTGACATCATTTCAAACCTTAAACTTTATTTTTCTTCACATATGAACATGAGCAAAGTGCAGTCCTGCCGTGTTATTTGTATAAACCAGAGTTAAGATTATGTTGGCATTACTTCAAAAATAATCCAATACCAACACATTTTATAGCTGTTCCACATCTCTAGACCTCCACAGATCCACACAATAACTGAGCTGTGGGATGGAGCTGCAGTCTGACTAATCGTCTTGAACGGCCAACGTAAATCTGCCGTTGATTTAACACGGAGTGAAGGAAATGCCTGGAATGAAGACAATACTGCGCACCAGGCGTGTGCAGCCGCGCACACACTACCTTCATAAATAACAGATAAACAACCCGCGCCTCTCCATCACACCGAACTGAAGGTGTTTATTCCCTAATCTCAACAGTAAGATAAAGTGACGCATCTTGTAGCAGTGCTGGAGAGAAATGACATGTGGCGCTGTGACAGCTACGAGGGGCAGCCCTATTCCTCACGGAGGCAGCAGATCTGCTTATCCAGCATTTAAGTCAAAGTGTGGATGAAGCGGAGACAAGGCGGACGGAGAGCAGAACGTTCTGGTCAAGATGACAGACTCAGGCCTTTAGTTATTGTTATAAGGTTGAAACAGAACAATACTCTGGACTGAAGCTGGCAAGGTTTGATTATTACAGCTGACACAGTGACCTTATTCGGAGAATGTAGGTGAAGTAACGGATGAATTTTCAAAAGGAGACATTTGAAGTCCTGGTTGAGGACACTGAGCTGTGTAGCAGAGAGTGAGGAGAACAGCACCTTAATCATTCAGCTCGTTGTTGTATGTCAATGGGGTTTTATGTCTTGAGAGCTTAATTAATTAATAGTGCGCTTAATTTTCCAACCGAGAGGCTTTTTCTCCCTCCGCCTGAACTCATCGCAATGGGTCTGGAAAAGTAATCACGAGAAAAGTCGAATATGAACTTGCAGACGGATTAGACATTATACGGCAGAGCTGCAAACGCTAAGTCAATTACTCCACTAGTCAATTGAACGAACATGGACTGGCGATGATTTTGATAATTGATTAATAATTTCAGACGTTTTTTCAGGCAGAAATGTGAAACGCTTGCTGGTTCCGGCAGAAGAAGAGTCTTTGGATTTTGGACTGTTGGCTGAGCAGAAGAAGCAATTTGGTGACATAATTTGGGGTTTGGGGAAATTCTGATGAGCGTTTTATAGCAATTTTTGACTTTTTATAGACTAAATCATTAAACATGAAGGTAATCAACAGATTAATCAATAATTAAGTAAGAATTTGTTGGAGCGTTAAAGTTGTTGTAAGTGTAAGAGCCACTTAGGTATGCATTGTACATTCTTTCATTAAATTTGTTCCTATGAGGAGTTATTATAACTGACATTCATACAATAACAAACATCCTGAATATTGAATTATGCTTCTATTATGCGATTTAAGTGTTGAGTGTGGTAGTTCACAACAGGTGATATTGCTGGAATTCAGTTGTGCATCAGAGCATTAGAGCATTAGAGCTGCGATGTTGTAATTAATACTCGATAATTCCTCGTTAAGGTTACCTGCCTCGTTGGAGAATGGATGGATTGGGTTTTTTACAAGTCGGAGGATGGTACAGTGCTACAGGATGTGTTGTCATCGTTTTAGCTAACGTCCTCCTCTCTATGTCGCCACATAAAAGCGGAGCAGTAATCGGTAGTCATAGCAGCAAACAGGAGGATCCTGCTCTCTGCTCGTTTACCGCCTCTTTTAAAGTGGGCAGGGATGCCAGAAAATTTATTTTCTTATTTACTGCATCAACAGGGGGAGCTACGACATGGGTTACTGACTCTAACAGTGGTTACTGTTGGAATGTAGAGATATTTAACACTTACATACATTACATTACATTACTTACAGCAGTTAATGCACAGTTAATGAGACCTCCTATTTATGTAAAAGTACAAAAGTGGCCCTTTCAGAAAGTCTTAGCTGTCAAACTCATAAGTCACATGGACATAAGAGCATCAACCTCTTCTATAGCGCTGACAGCCTGACTCCTCTGCACAACACAGCAATCAGAAAGTGTATTAAACCGAGTGAATAATTTATGTAAAATGAATGCTGGATAGTGCCACTTTTTCATCTATTTACTTTTTTCCCTTTTCTAACTCGTCTCTAATCGTTCTATAATGTGCGATGTTTTATCGAGGAAGAAAAATGCCTTCTTTACCTAATTATCTATGTGGCACCATGAGAGGTTGCTCAAGGTTTCTCATTCATCAGCCGAATGAATTCATGTCTGGGCTCCTCTGATTGGATAATCTAGCCCGTCTCACTTTATTTTAATCAAATAGATGCCCAATAAAGCAGTAAAAAACATCATAGATTAATAAAGATACCAGCAGCTGATGAGACCCAAACCAATAATTTTAGTGTAAGCAGCTGCTGCACCTGCCAGCCAATGACTCACCACCATGATTACATGTGAGTGTGTTAACCGGAACAAGGAGGGGAACACTTCAGCAACAGAACTTTGTGAATGCGGGCACTGCACTAAAAAAGGCCTTTGTGACAGCGCTGACGTTTCTATTAAGACTGACGGCTGCCTAGTGGGGAGAACCTGGCACTAGCCACAATTAAAGAGCTATAATAGGTCAAAATCGACAGTTCTGAGGACAGCGGCTTATCAATGCAGTAATCTGTGCTTAGCAGTTTGGTGGTAATCGATCACTGTAAAGCACTGGGAGGTGCAATATGATTTCTTGCGTGACGAGCATGAAAAGCCACGACCAAAGTTACTTGCACTGGACTTTCGGTTTCTTCTATCATCGGCACACTTAAGATGGGGGGTGCTGAGGCCATTCAATAATGGCTTTTCCCTCTAAGTGGGATGCTGCTGCTCTACCCCATCAACCTCTTCCAGCCCCGTTTAATAGCCTCCCCGGCCATGTGTCAGCAGAATAAGCTTTGTAGTGTTTGCAAAACATGTGGCAGCCCTGATCACAAACCAGCTATGGGATGAGTCTGACATGGAACATCCTGGATAGATAGTTAGTTAAAGGATAAGTTCAACCAAAAATTGAAAATGCAGTCATTTTCTACTTATCCCCATGCCAATAGAAAGTCTGGTGAAGTTTCGCCATCCACAAAACATTTTATGGAGCTTCACGGCAAAACAGTGTTGCAGCATTCTCCTAAACAACTGCAGGAGATCGGGACTTCAACTGAAAAAAGTCTGGAAGCCCCCAGATCCCAAAGTGATTTGAAAAGATGCCATTTGCACCCTTTTCTTAAACCCTTGTACGACGATATGCAAAAGCTTGAACTGCACGTCAAGGCTGTAAATAACGTCTTTTCCAATCAATTTGGGATATTTTTTTAGTGTTTTTTGACATTTTAAAACAAGTCCCTATCTACTTCTAGTTGTTTAGGGAAATGCTGTTTTGCTCTGAGGTTCCAGAAATGTTTTATGGACTACGAACCTTCACGTGAGAGTGACTAGGCTCCGACTGAATCTTTATTTTTAGGCAAAGTTCTCCTTTAAGTTAAGCATCTGAGACTTGAGTCTGGCTTTTATTTACAGTTCACTGAGTTGCATGTTGCGATCCGAGAGAGACTGTTTAAATGCAACACAGACTGGACTCCTGAGATCTCCCATCTGGTGTCATTAAAGAGATTTCCCTCCCAATTTCCACACAGTGCACTAATAAATCTGACAGGGCCTCTACAGTGAATTCACCTCTGTCTCTTTGCGTCCCAGCAGAGTCGGCATGGAGGAGAATATGAAACGACTGGCACATAAACACTGTATAGACGTCACCCGGGAAACTGAGTGCATTAATTTATTATAACGCTAAAAAGAAGCCGAGCCATTTACTTTGAGACGTTTCCCCCCCCCTTGACGCTATAATCGAGCTCCCTCCAGACAGCAGTTAACAACATGGATTACATGCTGTCTGACAAACCTCTTTCAAAGGCACCAGCGCTGGAGATGCGTCACATGTCACATGGCTATGTCCCAAAAAAAGATTGAACACTGTCTCTTATTAGTCATCTAATATTTTTCTCTACGACACAAACTGCTATTGTGTAATTACGCAGGTTTTTATTTATTTTGTGTTTGGATACCCTTTGATTGGATTCACATACTGCTGGGGGTCTCTGAAGTGGTTTCAGGGGGATTCCCAAACAAAACCCCAGACACTAATCTTTTAACCCTGACAAGGAAAAAAAAAAAAAAACCCAAGAGCTCCAGTGCTATCTAACAATCTAACAAGTGTTGCAGTAACAGAGTGAGTTACTGCAGGAGAGATAGCAGGCTGAATCCCAAAATAACAGGGACCCTGTGGGCATGTTTCCTTTCCAGCGTGGTGTCTGGTTCACCATTGTACCCTGCTGTATTTAGACTGGGACTCAGTCTAATGTCACTGCTGGAGGAACAGCTGCTCCATCGCAGCTTTACAGCTCAACTCTGCTCCTCGTGCTCGCGTCAGCTGATTGCTTTTTCCTGGAAACTCAAACATATTGATCACAAATATAACACACGCGCTTCAGAGAAACAGCCCGGATAAACGACCGTGTTATCATCATGTGCTGTGTTTTCTCAGTGTCTTACCCATGGTGGCAAATCAGAGGTCGTCAGACTCTGCTTGACACTTCTCTCCTCTTGCTCGAAGAAAGCAAGGGCTCGGTTCAGGCGGCTGTGCTTCCCTCCTGTGGTTCTCCTCCACCAGAAAAACATAACAAGTCCGATCAGCAGCCAGCTGAAGCTGAACTCGAAATAGCCCAGCGCGTAAATGGGGAAAATGAGAACGAACGTCTTAGCGACGTGGACCCAAGTCTGGGTCAGCTCGCTCGTCGAGGACACCGGGGTGTCGTCGGGTATGTCCCCCGCTGAGGGATGGGGAAAGTTGGGCTGAACCGGGCTGGGCACGGCGTGTCCATTCTCCTTAGGTGACGCGGGGCTCGCACTGTGTGAATGGGCCCCTCGTACATCTGTCATGTTGTCTCTAGACATGTCTCTGTGTCTCTCTGGAGTCCGTCTTTCAAACTGTTAAAACGCGGATAAGGGTGGGTGACACGGTTCCCATGTGCGAGCGGACCGAAGCGGTTCCTTTCGGGGGGGACCCTGTTCTCACGTTGGCTCACCCGCACGCCGGCCCATCGCCCTCGGAGGAAGCGTTGGCATGGACCACTTCAGTTTCCGTAACGATTAAAATCTTGAGAGTACATTCCCTTGGTTTAAATGGGCAGCTGAGGCGGTCCCGTCCACAGCTCCAGTCGAAATGACCATCTCCAAAAACGCACAGGGATCATGCACCGTGCGCTCCCAGTCGGTGCCTGTAGCCTAGCTAAAAAGGGAAAATACCGCCATCTGGTTTTCACTCGTCGTAAGCACACCCTGTGATAACCAACTGGAGTATTACTTCGGTCATGTCTGGTACATGTGAAAGAGCTCGTAGTGAAATACATATTAAAAACAAATACATAGAATTGGCTGTGTTTCAAACAAATACGCATTTTATTTGCTAGCTAGCGAGCTATCAAAAGCCAGAGCTGTTAATATAGGATCGAGCACAGAGAAATCGATCACCAGACGAGTTTTCTTCATAGCACAATTTCGTAAACAAACAACTAGAGATAAAATCACCAGGTGTAGCATCTTAGTGGCAACCGTTATGGTAGTTCAAACAACATTCAAACGTTTTCTTATTCAAAACACACATTTACGGATAAAGTCGTCTACCGTTGCCAAGGCAACTGGCTGTTGATTCAGGTATCGCTCTGTTGCTGATTAACAAGCCTGTTGTCAGGCTGAAGTGACGCGATCTCCTTGGTTTCAACCAACTGCGCTTGCGCACTACAGATTTAGCCATCATGGCGGCGTCATTACAAAAATATGAGCTGATTTTCGGCGATTGAGAGGCTTCAGAAACAACAACACAGATGAGAACATGCACAGCGACAAGGTAAGACCTTTATCTTTTAACTTAACCGAGTCGGACTAGCTGGGAACTGTATTCTTTAGCGACTTACATATTGTCTTGCCCGCCGTGGATGTTATCAAACGTAAGTTATCCTGAGAGACACACGTTGTCCTGCTAACTAGCATAACTTCGAGTCGATCTCATTAGAATACGTTTATGCTGTCTTTGAATTAACTTTAATATGATCATCCAGTGAACACAAAGAATATATTTATTTAGAAATTAACCAGGGAAGACACATGGAGACCAGCTGACCTGAGAAGACACATCAGGGTAAGTTTTCAAGAGTGTAAGAAAGCATTACAGAAGAAGAGGATCCAAGCTGAATGTCTATTAACAGACCAAATTACATTTAAATAATATACACGTAAATGTACTGTCTTGTCTTTAGGACGACGGAGGTGGTGATGAGAGAAAACACCGTGGTGGGGAATCTACAGAGAGGCGCCGCAGAGAAGAGAAAGATTCCAGGCGAGAGAGAGACAAGCAGAAGGAAAGGGAGAGCACTCGAGAGAGGAGAGAGGAGGATGAGAGAGACAGATATGCAGATCGACGAAAAGAGGGCTCACGGGACAGGAGAGGTGATAAGGAAAGGGACAGAAGAGACGATAGGGATAGAGAGAAGAGAAGGGAAAGGGACAGGCTAGCAGACTCAAAGAGGTACGATGACGATTACAAAGAGAACAGAGACCGAAGGCGAGATAAAGATGAAAAGCGTGAAAGAGAGAGGGATAAGGAAAGCCACAGACACAGGGAGAAAGAGAGGGAAAGAGACGGAGAGAGACGCCACGAGGAGGAGAGGGAAAAAAGGAGGGAAGAGCGAGACAAGGAAAGAAGGAGAGAAGAGCGGGACAGAGAGCACAGGACCGAGAGGGAGAGGAGGAGACATGAGGTGAGCGGGGAAGGAGAAAGAGATCGGCTGGAGAGGCACGAAAGGGAGAAGAGAGAGCGACATAGAGAGAGAGACAGACGCAAAGACGAAAATGAAGACAAGAGGAATGACAAAGAAAGACGAGAGAGACATGGAGACAGAAAGAATTTGGAACTGATGGAGGAAAGAGGTAAAGGACACAAGAATGTGTATGCCAAGATGCCATGTTTATAGGACAATTATTTCTATATGGGGTCAACATTGATATTTGTCTCATTTCAGAGCAAAAAGAAGAACATAGACGACATAAAGACGAGAGGGAGAGGAGACACAAAGAGAGAGGATATCACGTATGCACCTCCAGTAACGCTATATGCATTTTAAATACATGAACACTGTGTGTTAAAGAAGCTGTGTCAAAATCCTCTGGTCCTCATCGGCTGTTGCTGTTCCCCAGGATGAAAAGGGGAAGCACGACACCGAATCCAGGGCGCACCGGGACTCAAAGGGGACGGGCGAAGACGCCAGGCGCCACCGTGGCGACAAAGAGCGAGGAGAACCTGACAAACACAAAGAGAGAAGGCACAGAAAGGAGGAGCAGGAGGAGGACGAGGAAAGAAATCATCACAGAGACAGAACAAGCACCAAGAAGTCAGCATCTGATAAAAGTCATCAGCAGGAGACTAAAACTGAGGTTTGTATGCGCATAAGTTGCATGTAGATTTTTTTGATATTACCATATATGGTTCTTTAATGAATTATATGATATTTTGTGTCCTTTTTGTGACCCAGGATGCAGCAACAGTGTCTGAGCAGCAGGCAACTAGTGTAAAAGATGTAGGAGACACAGAGGAGCCTGTAAGATGCTCGGTTGCTTTGCTGTGCATTTTTTGGGGGTGATCTGTTTTTGGTCTGGCAGTTTCTTATTCCAACTTATTACTGGCTTAACCTACATTTTCTTTGGTTGCATGAAAACAAACCATAGTGCTGTATCTGTACTTTATAGAGTAATGAGCTGAAACTGATGTAGATCATCTTGAGCTGGTTGCAGGTGAACTGGTCTTGTGAGTTGTCTGCTGTCTGCCCTGCGTGCCGTTCACTTCTCTTCTGCAGTATTTTTCTTCACTGTAGCGCTGAGTCACCGCAAAGAGTTTCTGCAGTCTTATTTAAAGGTGCAATATGTAAGAATTTTAATTGAAAACATTCAAACATTACATGAATCATCAGTAGAATGGGAAAAATAACTTTTAATGTAATGACATATTAGTTAGCCTACTGTGTTGCAGAGATATCTACTGAAGTTAGCATGCTAACCAACTGGCCTGTTCAAAGCTCCTGAGCTAACAGTGTAAACACCATCACTCCCCTGGTAGCCTGTGCTCCCAGTCCTGTCTGCTAGCTGCATGACTAACTGAGCTAACTAGCTAACTGCAGCTACAGTTAGCTGTAGTTAGCACTTGGTGATATGCTGCTTCCTAATTGTTTCGAGTCTGATATCAACAGGCGGCCAATTCTTACACATTGCGCCTTTAACTATATAGGATATTTAATACTTTATCCACTTACTGTACATCATGGCTGCAGGTTGTCAATGATGAGGATTTGGCTGACCCAGAATATGAGGACGACTTTGAGGTAATAATACAGATCTTTACTTATGAAAATCACCATATTCTGTGGAACCCAATCACAACGTTGCTGTTCTCTCAACATGTTTGTCTCATTGTTTTTCTTTTTCAACATTCATTCACTCATTTTTGTGTTACCTTTGCATGCTGTAATCGATTTACACTCTTAAGAAACTGGTGAGTATCCACAGCTTTCATGAGTGCATCCATTTTTATTGTCGTTAGATGCAAAGTCTGTGCTCACAGCCATTTTGTGTCCGGAGTGTCGCAGTAATGAGCGCTGGGATTTCTCCTTTTAAAAGGATTACGAGGAGGATTTTGAGGAGATGGATGAGAGCGCTGATGAAGGTGAGGACGGGAAGGAGGAACAGTGTTCAGAGGCGGGCGAGGAGGTTGAGGAACTTACAGCGCAAAGGAGAAAAGAGATCGAGGCTATTCAGAGAGCGATGAACGAAGAGAACGAGAGAGTCGGAACAGCTCAGTCCAGACAATCTGGCAGCAGAGAGGAGGAGGAGGACGGGCCTAAATGGTCCCGAAGTACAGGTATTTATTATGTTCCGTCTTCCCAATCTCTTCTAGCTAAAGCACTTGGTGTTATTTCATTTTTATGAAAAATTGCATCTCTTCTGCTCTGTTAATAGGGTCTGAAAAGAACCAGAGTCGAGCCTCCCAGCGTGGAAAGTTTATCGACTTTGTGGCCGCAAAACAGCGTGAAGTGAGCAAGAAAGTTGCCACAAAACAAAAGTAAGTCTACTTCAATAATATTCATCATAAATGTACATGTTTAAGATTTTTTTATGTATTCTTTAATTTACCTTCAACGTGTATTTTTGCTGACTACAGGAAACGCAGCACAGAGCTTCTCCGCTTAATCGATCTGGATTTCTCGATGACGTACTCCATTTTGGATCTGCCACCAGTTAATGAATATGAAATGTATATTAGAAACTTTGGAGCGGCAAACACAAAGCAGGTCAGTGTTTAGTCATGTTGTTTCTGGTTGTTTACACCTACATCTTTTACAAAATTGTAAAAGGGGGAAGAAAAGTCCATGTTTAAATAACGTGTGTGAAAATGTCGTCCTTGTCAGGCTTACGTCCAGTGTAATGAGGATAACGCAGACCGAGACATCCAGACAGAGGAGATAGAAATGTGTGAGAAGTGGACACAGCATCCTCCGGAGCACAAAGGAGCCTGTGGAGGTAAGAGACAGCCAGGATATTTCTTAGATGACGTCAGTGTTTGCATGTGGACTTTAATAACTGTCTTTGTTTTGACAGATCCAAACCTTTCTCAGGAAGCAGGAGACAAAACCACGAATGAAACAAACTTTGATTCCAAGCATCTGACGGCGTTTCTGCGCTCAGCCTCACAGGTTATCTGTCGTAATCATACACAGACTTCCTACCGTATGAGGGGTTTTTGTGGCCGAAACTGACGCCTGCTGCCTTTTGTGTCTCAATCAAGGTCATGGTGGTCCTGCTGGAAGAGGATCGAGCTGAGAGTAAATCCCTGAGGAAGCTGAGGTCTCAAACAGACGCGCTGTCTTTCAGCGATGGAAGTTTACAGCTCAACACCAAGTTGCCTTTTCTTTACGGTACGCACACTATTTGATACGTTTGATGTAGAACGGTGCAAATGTTCAAAATATGCTGTCAAAACCAGCTCATGCATGGTAGCTCTTCCCACTGTTTGCAATGTTTCTGCTCAATCGCAGGCCGCAGTGTCAGCCTGGTGCACTTCTCGCAGGTCCAGAGGCACACCATGATGTCAGTCCACGGGCCGACGGCCAAACCCAGCGCTGTGCGTCTTGATAGCTGCACCATACTCTGCATCTGGAACATCTGGGAGCCGTCTAGACCTCAAAAAGTCCTCGTCTACGAATCAGAGGTGACATTTTCACGTTCCTTTTTCACTTAGAGCAAAGGAAGCTGTGATAATTATCTTACTTTTACTTGATTTATTTAGAACATTTCAGAGACTTTAAAGCATTTTAAACATTCTCCAAATATCCTAAAACACGCAATATGCACAGGTAAACCTTTTTTCCACTCACTGCTGCAGGTCCAGTGTTGCTGCTTCAGCCCTGGAAAGTCCATATTGGTGTTTGCGGGGACCTCGGTGGGCTCTGTGGTGCTGTGGGACCTGAGGGAGCACGCCGGTAACCATTACCGCTTGAAGATTGGAGAGGATGAGTGGACTCTCCGACAGCCCACCTTCTCTACTGGTATGTTTATAGATGATTTTTTTTCAATATATGGTCATGGCTGGATGAGAGGATAATAGCACAGGTGTACAGTAATCTTTCTTTCAGACATTTTTCAACCTTTTTAATGCTACAGGGACTGTAATTTCATACCTGTTTCGCAGTAAAACCGGCCAAGGTATGAAAAATATCAAACTCAAACACTCGAGTCAGCCAGTGGGGCCGCTAGCTGCACGGCTAAGTAGGCTAACTAGCTAATGGTAGTCACAACTAGCAGCAGTTGGCAGTTAGTCTGGTGATATGCTGCCCCTTAACTGTTTGGGCTATGAATTAGAGGTTGCCAGTTCCTAAATATTGCACTTTTATGCAAAATCTGGGCCTGGATACACCGTAAAAAAATGGATGGATGGATGGATTAATCAATAAATGCAGTATGTATTTACAAATGGACAGAGGTCTGGAACAATAGTGCTTGGCATTTTGTCAAATTTTTTAGAGGATGGAGGAACAAATGTGAGCCCTTGGCCGATTACATTTTTAATTCCCTTTATGGCTTTTTTCCTTCTAAGTACACTGAAATCAATAATTCTAGATTCTTTTCAAGCCTTACAGGTCACGCTAATTTCCACAACCTTAAACCAAGCATGTGTTTACAGAGCCCTGTTCGTCTGCCCTTTATTTTAAGAGTTCAAAGCCCTTAAATCTTTCACTTGGCTGTCTTTGCAGTCGTGCCTTTTACTCTGTGCACTGCAATCTCAAAGAAATACATGTCAGCAGGCACTAAATGGCAAACGTCCACGTGCACTGCACATATCCTGCGCAGTGATTGAGTGCAGCCGCTGCCCTTTCAGTCGCTTAAAGTTCAGAGGCTGTTCTCTTACGTAACAGCGGCGCTGATTCGGTGTGTGCTGATATCCACTCTTTTGTCACCTTGTCACCACAGATGCGGTGATGGCTGGCTCAGGCCATTTCTCATGTGTGACGTCTGTAGAAGTGGCGCCCTCCGCTGCGGCCGGGGGGCTGCAGTCAGAGGTCCCCCTTTTGGCATCCGAGGAAGGTACGGAATGGGGTGCCGAACCCATCGATGAGGATCGTGTGAGATAGTTTTATATTAAACTGTTATTCTTTTTCATCATCCAGAGTCGTCGGGATTGTCGTTCCAGCTGGCTTCTCTGGACGAAAGCGGGGTTTTGAATTTCTGGGTAGGTTGGGCAACATTGTAGCGCATAAACAGTATATATTTTTATCTACAGTAGAGGTTTTTTCTAGCTGTGAGGCATCCCTCACCTGAGGGGGGGGGTTCAAGGAGGACGAGATGGATAGAGGTGAGGTGAAAGTGACAGGTGCATGCCTGTGTTAGCAAAACAACAGGGGGTGAGTTACTGCAGTTTGGCCCGATGACTTGGCCCCGCTCATCAACAGGGTCGGCAAGTGCAGCAGAAGTGACTGCAACACACAACTCATGGAGGCAGTGGAGGTACTTTCAAAACCATTAAAACGTCAGATTGCTGCAATGTGAGGCAAAAATCACAATCATCCTTCTGAGAGTTAAAATTCAATCAATTACAAACACGCCGACATTAGGTGATCTCTTATTTTTTCAAATAACATCGCAAATAAATGTATGTAAATCTGCTAAAAGTCATGGAAATAAGATGCTTACCTATACCTCCAGAACTTGCTTGAGAAATATTGAATTTAAACATTTCTCTTCACCATCAAAGACATCATTGATTGATATCAGTACATCCGGGGATATGTTGTAAAGACGAGCCACCAATACGTAATTCAATACTATTAATGCCATATTTTGACGAAATATCGGAAAATTGTATTCCCCAGCTAACTCACTGGCTCCATGTCACCATTATACTTTTTGTTTACATCCCCCCAAATTACTGAAACTGTAAATTTAAGTGTAATTAAGGCAAAAAGTAATAATAATATTAACAAAATCCATTAACTAAGGCTAAGAAGGCACTCTCAATTGTCATCTGTCCATTTATATTCAGATATTTGCCCTGTGTTGAAAACCTGTAGACGGGGTGACTTCTTTCCCCCACAAAAACAATTCAGCTTTGCCATGATGGACTTCCATGTCTTCCTCTTCGTCTCCTTAAGGTGGTGGTGGAACTCCCAAAAGCCAACGAGGCGGGCTCCCCAACAGATCTCGGTACGGCAGTCACGTTTTTAGAGCACGAACACGCTCGGCTTTCTCGCACATGTGGGCACCAGCTTCAGCCTCCCTCTTGTTCTCTCCCTCTCTCTCTCTCGCAGGTCTCAGGCCTGGGGGCAAAGTCAAGTTACTCCACAGCTCCTCCCTCCTCACCGCTGAGAGGTGAGATTGATAAATAGCTGGCGACGATCATCCGTCACTGCCAGCTCAAAATACCCCACAATGTCTTTGCCCCAGCGGAACACAGCTGCTCAGTGGTGGTCATTTGATCTTGTTTGTTATGTACCGTGGGGGTGTTGTTTGTGTCACCTCAACGTTTGATGGGAACATATCTGTGGTCATATATGCGCAGTGTGAATGTGATGCAGTGTCGTGTTCCGCTGTTGCACAGTTTGTTTTAGGCTGGGAATGTTGTGAACTTTCACCTCCGGTTTGGCTTTTTTCTTCCCCCTCCTCTCCGTCTCCTGACTCTCAGGGTCTCACCACGAGATGCAGCGAAAACAGGGCCGCCACAGTCCCTTCATTTAAAGTTCCTTCCAACAGACTCCAATCATTTCTTTATCGGCACCAACATGGTGAGCATAACCTCAATAACAGTTTTTTTTGGTCATTTAGTGACAGCGTATTAACATCGTTTCTGTCTAGGGTCTGGTCAATCATGGAACGAGTCATGGTTTGAAGGCTCCACCGAAGTTTTACAGGTTTCAGGAGGCTGGAATCCGACCTGTCGATGTCAGCGCCATCCACTTTTCTCCCTTCGTTCAACACATGTTCTTGGTGAGGGGGCAGTTTTTTGGCAATAAACTGACTTTTGTTATTTGCCGCTGTAACAGGCCGATGAGCTAATTAGCCTGCAGTAGTTAGTTACAGCCAAGGACGTCTTGCAAAGAGGAGCAGTGTTCAGTGATTCGCTGCTCATTATGTTTCGGGAGCAACTTATGAATTCTGGCCATATTCTGCAAATTATCCCTTTCAGCAATTTCAGCAAATACCAACACGATACACATGCCTCATGGGGCAGACAGGACCAAATTCAACACAGCATCATAGAAAAGAAAAACATATTAAACTGTCATGAATATAAAAGAGAAGCTGAACTGATAATTTCCTATATATTATGCTGTCTGTGTAATCCTCTTTGCGTCTTTATTCCAGGTGGGCTGTGGGGACGGCAGCATCAGGCTGCACACAGTCAGCCAGGAGCAGCCTGTTGCAGAGTGGAAGAACAGTACAGCTGGTGAACCAGTGGTCTCGCTGCAGTGGGCCCAAACCAGACCGGCAGTCTTCTGCGTGCTCGATGGAGCCTCTAACCTCCACATATGGGACCTGCTGAAAAACGACACCGAGCCTGTTGTCACCGAAAGGATACATTCTGACAGGTACCACCAGCCAGACATGATGGATGATTTAGAGGTATTTGTGTTCTGTTGTATTGATATGCGGTGGACACGCTCTGCTCTCTTCTCAGGCTGGCAGCCATGGCGGTGTTTGGAGACTCAGGACAGCAAAACACGTATTCAGGAATGGCGCTGGCTCATGAGTCAGGAACAGTAGAAATGCACTATTTCACAAGAGGTTTCACCGCACCTGTTCCTGAAGAAGAGGAGAAGTTGGAGAGAATGGTGACTGAGGCCTTCTGAAACAATGCGTCGTGTGTAGCTACAGATGATGTTTGTGTTTGGATCAGATGATATGCTGTATTTTTTAAACTCCGGAATAGCATGAAGATCAGTTTATCAATATGTTATGAGTCCTGTTGTAAAGTGTCATACTTTGATTCAGTGTGTTTATTCTCTTAACATGTATAGAGAGATATTATATTAGCCGAAGAAGATTGTGGCTAAATACCAAAGATCCTCCATAGAGCCCCAAGTTGTTTAATATCCATAAATACATTATAAGAAACATAATGTAAATGTCTGGTGATGTAAATATTTATACTGTTTGATACTTAACCTGTTTTATGTAAAATATTTGTAAGGTATTACCAAGTTTAATTTTTATACAATAAATTGAGTATATCTGTAGCTATACGTTATGTTATGTCATGTTATGTTATGTTATGTGCACCTGCCTTACCCAAGTTTAATTATCACATGCTTAACCAGGGCCATGGCCAAGATTTTAGAAATAAAGATGTCACAGTACAGAAAAATCGAACTTGACACACAGAAAAGAAAATCTCCAAAATATGTCGATCATTTGGATATATCATTCTCATTTCATTTCATTTGACAAAGCAAGTAGTCTAGTGTCTAGTAAAGAATATAAACATCCCGCATTTCCAGGAAAAACAGGCCAATTGAAGGCATGACTTCAGTTTCCTCGATGTTTGACTTAATTAACTACAAAGTGAGTGTATTATGCTGTTCAGAAAATACAAGAAACGTTGGAATATTTAGTGAAAAGAAACATTGTGTTGCCGTGATATCAGCTGTGCGACCTGCAGCCATGGATGTAACCGAGCAACCCGTTGCCTAGCAACACAGCCTGAGCTCTTTGACGTCGGGCGCTGAGAGAACAAACTTTTAGCTAACTTACGACAGCTTTGTTTATTGTTTTAGGTAAATACACTTCTATGGATTAATGACATACTGTCGTATCCGGGATACATGCACACTGGTTGGAAGAAGGTAAAAAGGAAACTTTGACTTAGTTTAGCCATCTCTTAGGCTGATATCAAACGTAAAAATCTTCAATTTTATAGAAGACCAAATGGGATGTTAGCTAAGCTAGTCTTTAGCTCAAAGAGCAGCTAATGGGTGAGTTGTGTTTGTTCATTGTTCAGTTGTGTAATGATGACTTCAGTTGAAAAGAAGACATTCCACTGAATTACTTTTAATAATTATAGATGGTTTCACAGTTACTAGGATTATGTCATTGTAACCCATTACATTGTGTTAACTGCTCTTTTTAAAGCAGACAATAAGATCATTTTCTGATTTTATTTCATTATTGATGAATTCATTCTTTCATATTGATTTAATTTTCTCCTTTTGCTCAATGTTGATGTCTTGTAACAACAACTCTAACTTTGTTTTGTGCTATTATAATCATTACATAAAGTTGGATTTTCTTTTTTTTTTCTCGTTTTTTTTTTTTAGAGTGCCCTGCACAAGTGAATGTCACACAGCTGTCGAAGAAGATGATTTTGTTGCAAAGGGGTCAGTGAATGAATGAGTCCAGTGTAGAGAGCGGTGAAGATGGTGGCCCCGGGTGAGGTGACCGGAGCAACAACAGTTGTCCTCCCCACCCTGACACTGGGACTGACTGGGAACGGTACTGCAAATGGGTGTACACTTGGAAGGCAGACTTTGTTTAAGCAGGACGTGAAGCGAGCTACAACCAAGGTAGACCACGTCGACATGATGCTTGGTTGCTTTGATCATTTTCAGAGGGTCTGAACACCTTCTATGTTTTCTCTGCATCTGACTTTAGGTAAAGAGAAAGCAGCATGTATTCACTCATGGCCTCCATCACCTGCGTCACCTTTCCTTTGACAGCCCTGCGCATTTCATGATGTATTCTGATGCTGCTGCGGCGTTCATTAGCCTCCATTCAGACAACACCGCTTGCCTTTACAACGCTGATGGCCAAAAGCTGACTTCCATACCACACCTCCCCTTCCTGGGCCTGACTGCCTCACAGATCCCTGGCTGGCTTGTAGGTTGGGGCCCAGGGCCTGTCCTTGCACTTCTGGACAGTGAGTTACACCTTCTGGATTCTGCTCCTGATGCCCTGGACATCCGTGTGTGTCAGGCTGCAGAACACCCAACAGAGTTGGTGACTGCAGGTGTGGGGAACATCTGTGTGTGGTCGGTGATGCTCATGAGGTGTAAAGTGAAGATACAGGAGGGGCTGCAGCACAGCACATTCACTCACATGGCACTGGCTCCTCGGCGATCAGACAAGCCCCACAGAGCCTTCGTCGTGTGCGGGCGGGTTGTGACAGTGGTCGACCTCAATGCCAGGAAGATTTTGGAGCACAAGAGGGATCTCTGCTCACGGTGCGTATGGACGCATGTCATGTGATTTCAAGAGTTTTTTGTCTGTTTGTTTTTTTCTCATAAACATTAACAAGCTTTGTTTTATAGAGATATCACCGCGATGGTGTTCTGCTCTCAACAGGACTGTTTGATCATTGCAACTGAAGATCTGTCCATCAGAATATGGGGTCCAGATTGGGAATTACGGGTGACTTTTGTTGGACATCACGGTAAAGTCCAAATGTTTTCTGCACTCTTTTTGTCCTTCTTTACGATTGCACTTAATTGTGTGACGTGTCTACACACGACATTACTAATCCTGAGAATAAAATTCAGTTTCATCAATAATGAAAGTCAAGTTGAACTCTCACTTGGGACTTAATTAGGGGAAAAAAAAAAAAAGGTAGCCATTATTTTGACAGATATTACAATTGGGATATGATTAACGCTGAGTGTGAATGATAATATTGGCCTCACGATTATTATTTTTACTGAAAAAACTGACTAACTGAGAGTCATGCGCTAGCTCTGTCTCTTTGTTTCCAGGTGTGGTGAACTCGCTGTTCTACTGCCCTCCATTAAGCATGCTGTTCTCAGCCTCCGTGGATTTTACGTTTCGTTGCTGGAACATCGAAAAAGGTGATGTGGTCGAGTGCATCCACACAGAGCAGAAACACCCTCCCTTGTGCATTGGAGGCAACAGAAAGGGAGACACTTTCTTCTCCTTCTCCAACCAGGGAGTTGACTTCTGGACCATCAGAGCCTTGTACACCCTCCACCATGAACTCAAAGGGGATGAAGAAGCCCCGCTGAGACAAATCCTAGTTTCCCCCTTCCCTGCGCCATACCCTAAAAGAGTCCTCTGCCTCAGCGGGGAAAGCAATATCACACTTGTGGCTGCAGAAACAGGAACAGTGTTGACCTATTTCAAGGCAAAGCAGAGGATTGTGTGTGCTGACTACTGCCTGCAAAAAGAGATTCTGCTGGCTCTGACTGAGACAGGTACGGTGCTCCAAGCCAACACGCTCACTAATCCAATCACTTTGATGCAAGAGTGGGAGGGGAGAGGCCAGGGGCCCTGGCGTCAGAGGGACAATGTGACTGAGCACGACGCCCAGAAAATGCCCATCCCTGGCCAGGCATGCTGCTTGGTATTATACAGTTGCCTGGCTGAGACACAGGCAGCTTTAGAGGAGTGGAGGAGTTTGCAGGAGAGACGAGGATGCATTCACAGGAAAAAAGCGGCGCTAGATGATGCCAAGAATAAGTGAGCAATTCTTCTGCTTTCAGGAAATGTGTGTACAAATATTTTTTTTATTTCAGCAAATGTGATTGTACTTTTGTGCCTGAGGGCAGGTTTTTAATCATTCTCGGCCAAAGCGGAGGCTGTGTGAGCGTCGTGAAGATGCATGATGGGAAGGTCTTATACCGTACTGCAGCACACCACGGCCAGAGAGTCACCGCAGTGCAGGTGTACCCTGAAAATGGCTACCTGCTCTCCACGGGTATTTACAACTTTCCTAACTTTATCGCCTTTGAATTCTTGTCAGTGTTACATAAGAGCTTCACCCCGATTCCCTCAGGTGAGGACATGAACGTGGTGGTGTGGAGGGTGAGCCCTTATGTCCAGGAGTGTCTCAGCCAGCAGCTGAGCCTGCACTGTGACCAGCCTCTAGCCTACCTGGCAGTGCTGGGTCCCCAGCTGTCCCTGGCGTTTCAAGAGCGCAACCGCGGCACCTACAACCTGATGCACTTTAACACAGACAGCCACAGCAGCCATCCAACCAAGGACGGACATTTAGACCCATTCACAGGTCATAAAACAGTAAAAGATGAGTCCCTTGTTTGTTTATTGTTTGTATGTGTGTGAGCGACCGGCCTCTTATCTTGCAGGACTGTGTGCGTGTCCCGATCTGGAGATTTTCGTCTCCAGCAGCCTAGATGGGACAGTGTGCGTGTGGAATGAGGAGAGTCAACTTCTTGCGTAGGAGCTCATTTAAATACAAAAGTCATACAGTGTTTAAGTATTACAAGTTTGTTTATTTGAATGTGTCTGTGACTCCGCCAGAACCCTACAGCTGAACGCAGTGCCCGAGTGTCTGACTTACGGTGGGTTTGGAGGGGAGCTGTTTCTTGGCATCAGAGGAGGTCTGTACAGAATGAATTGTGCAGAGTTCCTGCCACAAACCTACCAACAAATGGTAACTGCTCAGCTCTACTCTACTGATGGACATGTAAAGAACTGTTAAGACATTTTTAACCAAAGCTGCAAAAGATAATCAAAGCGTCTGTGTGATCTTGTTCTGTTTCCAGCTTCTTTATACTTATTCTGCGGAGCCTGTCCCTGACTCTCCTGTCATTGAGAATACAGAACAGAGAATAAAGTAAGATGTATTCATGTTATATACAAATAATAACTTCAAACAGTGACCAAATAAGCTATGAGAAATATCGGTGCAAACAGGAATGCAAGTCCAGACAAAGATGAGGAAGAGGATGACATGTGGAGACAGAAGGTATGTGGATTAATAGGTTTTAAGACATGGTAACTGGCACCATGAAAAGTGTCTGCAAATGCCTTGGTGAAAAATCTTTTCCGTCTATCTTGTTCCAGGAGAATGAGGACCTAGTGACCTTGAACAAGGACGTAGCTGAACTCCTCGAAGGCTCAATGAAATGCAAGAAAGGGAAGCCTCGCAGTACGAAGGAGACCAAGAGAGAGGCTTTCGATCGCTACATGAAAATAATATATAGGCTGCCGCCCAGGATTGAGGTTCCTTTATTTTCCTACCTTCACTTCACCTGCTATCAATACTTCATGACCAACATTTAATACACTGTGACAGTCTGTAGGTGGCTCCTTTGTGCATTGGCTTAAAGGATAAGTTCAACCAAAAGTGACAATACAGTCACAAACTTCTCACCCACGCGCTGAGGGAAAGTTGGTTGAAGTTTTGTGCGACTCAAAACATTTCTGGAGCTTCACAGTAAAACTGCATTGCAGCATTCTCCTAAATAACTGAAGTAGATGAGGGCTTGTTTTAAAATATAAAAAAAACAACATAACATAAAAAATGACATGCAAATGAGTCCATTCAACTCGTTCCACTTAATCCAAGTCTCTCGAAATCCAGAGATTCATTGTTGATTTTGGAAGACGTTATTTACACTCTTTCTAAGGCCAAAATCATCACTGTAGCTGCCAAGCTGAAACCACTAGCTCACAGCCCCACTGAAGAGGCTGCACAAACTTGACCATATGTTGAGGGCGGTGAAGCTCCACAGATGTTTTGTAGACTTCGAACTTTAACCCCACTTTGCATCATCAAGGAGGTGAACAGACAATGACTGAATTTTCATTGTTGGGTGAACTTATCCTTTAAAGGTTTAATATGACACTAATTTCGGTATATGAAGAAGAAACACAAATCAATCTACAAACTTATTAAAACAAATGTGGTAATGTTTTCGCCTCAGCTATTAGAAATGAGCCATTTTGTGTCAGTGTTTTGCACATTTTTGTTCTGCAGAACGAAGTATATCACTAATAGCATAATGCTGTGTTTTCAGATTGATTTCGACGACGTGTTTGACCCAAATAAACTTCCATTTTATCCTGAACCATGTTATGTCAAGCCCCGTACCCCCCCTGAGTTAAAAGAGGAAGTCGTCCCTGAACCTAAATTAAACACTCCTGTGATTGTGGAGAAAAAGACGGTAAAACTGTTAGCATGACATGATAGAATCATTCTAAGTCATTCTGGACTTTTCTCACAAAAATGTACAATAATATGTATGCATGTCTTGAAGCAAAGTTGTCTCCCTCTTTAGGTGCAGGAGGAAAAACCTCCAGCAAGAATCTCTAAGCCAAAGACCTTGATGAAAGTCAAACCGAGGCCTGTTGTCACACCCAAAAAACCCGTCATCGTGGAGCAGGCTGAGGAGGTAGGGCATTTTTGTCTTCACTTAAAACAGAAGCTCTCAATTTTTTGTGCATTTGCTGTATATGCATGTTTGCTATTGCCCTTGTAGCCTCCAGAGATAATTTCTGAGCCACCCAAACCCAGAACTCCAAGTCCTCCTCCACCTCCTCGCTTTCCGAGATCCCCGCCACCGCTTCCACAGCGGGAACCCAGCCCTGAGTTGCTGTCGTTCCTCAAACAGTTTGCAGAAGAAGCCTGGTTTAAAGACCTGTATCCTGATGCAAAGGTAGCCTATGTCATATACAGAAATTTTGTATTCATCTGAGGTGTAATCAGGAAATGATATGAAAGGTTGAGCTCCTCTGTCTCTGTGTATGCAGTGCGTCCCGAGCGCCCTGTCTCCAGAGGACTTCTCCTTGCAGCTGCTGGGCTGTCTCGACACCTGCAGCGCTCCAACTAAGATGGAGCTCCTCGATGCACTGCATGCGCTGCACAGCCAGGGACTCTTAGAGAACACAGACAAACTTTACCAAGGCCTCGCTGACTTGCTAACTAAGTTTGTGGGGCCTCACATGGTACCGCATGTGCAGCATCAAGATTGCCACTGTGCAGTGGCAGTAGTAGGTGTGTCAAATTGTTATTTCCTCTGTGTGTTTCAGTCACCCGCGGAGCAGAGCCTGCTCGTTGAGATGTTAGATCTGTTGATGCATCTTAAACCTGTCAGCTGTGACCTTGGGAAAAAGCTGCTCGTTCTTCTGGCTTTTAAAAAAATGAGTCTCCGGTGAGTCCATCAGTGTTGAAAAAACAGTGAATGATAAGCCTATTAAGCGGCTGAAATCGATATTTTTAGAATGATAATGTGTGAATTTAAAGTGGTATCAATTAATCTGCAGAGCCGCAGCTCGTTTTTTAGCTGTCCTAATATCACTGTTTCACTGTTAGGTGAAAAAGCTGTAAAACCCCATTTTATACCACCCACTGAGCCCAAAACAGCAGACGGACACAATTAGAGTCTAGGTGATGAACAGAGTGGTAGATTTAGCAGCTACAGAGCCGGATAACTCCCTGAGACATTAGTAGACAGGACTAAAGGACAGTGAATATTGGTTAATATCCATCAACTAAACAAATAATGAGTGATAATGTTGCTTCATGTCTGCTGGATGTGTGAATAATCCGCTGTTTGCTACCATAAAAAACTTTTCACTGCCCCAGAGTGGCCAATAAAGAAATAGAAAACTGCATGTGAAAGACATTTAAACATAATGAAAGTTTGTGTCATATTGTTGTTCTGTCGATAGTGAAACAGTGCTGCACATGCTGACAACATCAGGGGTAAATGAGGCTGAGCAGTGGTTGTGGCCCGAGCTGGAGGGCTGGGACTCTCAGCGGCAGGACCCCTCTGACATCTGGAAGAGCCTCCACGCCAGAGCAGATCGCTGGCTGGACTCGTGGACCGCCAAATACAAAGTAAGAAAGACATCTAAATCTTAATCTCTCTACCAGCTTTAACTTTTGTGAACTTCTTGGAAAAAAATGGAACATCTTTCGCAATCACCATCAACCATCACCATCGCCATCCATTAGAGTATTTTTGAGTGTGACAAAAGGACAGAGCAGGTGTTTGAAAACTGAGAGGCTGTCCTTCTGTGAATCAGCTCTCCACCGCTTCTTATGTCCTTTCCTGTGACCTTAACATGACAGGACATGAGAGCTTGTCACAGTGTTGGTCACTGGCATGTTGTCGCGTCTGATTTTGGCTTGCCACTCCAAGTGATTAACTGCTCTCCCTCCCTCCCTTTCCACGCCACCAGGAACATGACAGGTATCTGTACCTCAGGAGCACAGAAAAGTGGAAGCCGCCCAGCTTCGGCCTGGTGGACGTGCTGAACTATTTCTGCTCCGTCCGAAAAGACGAGTACAGAAAGGCCCAATGTGTCGTACCTGTCGACCGCAAAAACACTGTGGTTTTGCCCTCATACGACTGGTATGTAAACATCATGTACGTACAGCAGATTTTTTTCTGCAAAAGTGTCTACTACAGTTTTAATCTAATCCAACCGTCTATTTTTGTAGTAGTTCTCAACCAATCCTTCGTCTAGGAGAGACTTACACCATGGCCAGGGTGTCTCGGCCACCAGGTAAGATTTACATTTACTGAGACTTATGATTTGTGGAAATCTACTGGTTTATAACATCTGATGTATTCTTGTCATGCAGGTTCAACTCTGCCTCCCCTGAGAAATCGCCCCTCCCTCACACACTTTCCCGCTTTCATCTCGTTGCCTTTCTCTCGGGTCACTCTTTTCCCCTTCCGCGTCTACTCAGACGAGGACTGGATGAGGGTCTCAACCCGCCGCTACTTCTTCCTACACCAGTCATACGTGGACTACTACAGATGATGCCTCTTTTCTTAAGTCTGTAACACCTCATGTCACCTCAACAGTGGATGGTTAAAAGAAAATAAGCGAGTTAATGTTGGGTTGTTCCTTTCATAAAGCAGGGATTTGTATGGAGTATAAAGTATTTTTTAAATTGGTGCTACATGACCAGAGAGAGCAGAAAAAATAGGCTGTGATATTCACTTGTAGAAAACCTACAACAATCAGAATTTACACCGGACCAAGTCAGCTAAGTTTGATGAGTCATTTAACAAACATAGTTCACAGTTTTGACAATTAAATTACCCTTGAAACGTTGCTTTAGGACTGATTTATTGTGTGACAGCATGTAAATGCATTCATGTGGTACAAGGCTGATTTGGTACAGTCTTTTCCTGATAATGCTGATTGTTTATGATTCAATATAGAAATTGAGTTAATGATAAAAAATAAGAACTTAGTAAACCTGAACATTTTAAAACAGATATCCAAGAAATACAGTATAACAAATATGTAAAGCAGAACAGCACAATGTACATTACTTGGTAAATAAAGCAGAAGAACAAGACGCAGCTCATTGGTTTGCATATTTAAAAAATGTAACGTATTCACTTGTTATTTCGGGAAAACGATGCAAACTTAGCAAACACACATTATAAAAAGGAACCACAGTCATACTTGCAGTTAGTTTTTGGTTGTTGAATTGTAGAATAAACATAACATGCTGTATCTGAATGTCTCTTGTGTAAAGACAGTACTGTCGACATTTGTAAAAGGCACGAGGGCTGTGATCCTGTGATCTTCAATCAGAGGGACATTCATCGCTTTATAAAGAATCATTTTGGTACAAAACCAGCACCGACGCATGTGCAACAACTGAATCTATACAGCGAACAGGTGAACTTGATAAAGTAGTATAGCACCACTGTATTGAAGAACGGCTGTTTGGAGCTGCATCTAAAGATTATTTTAATTTTTGACTAATCTGCAAATTTTGCTGGATGACTTCCTCTAATGTTTTGTTCACAACACAAAGATGTTCAGAATACTGTCATAGAGGAGTAAAGAAACCAGACATTATTCAAAATTAAGTAGCTGGAATCAGATAATTTGTTCCCTTATTACTCAAACTGAGAAACTGATTCTCAAAGTAGTTGCAGATAAATGTTATAGCTGACAGCTAATCGATCAATTGTCGCAGCTCTCTTACGGTCTCCTCCTTATGTCCAAAACCTTATGTTTTTAAAGACGTGTCATTTTCTGATTCTTCCAGATGACAAACCATTTTCTTTAAAGACAATGACTTTCCCTGACCCAAGCTTTGTGTAACTACTCCTCTCATTCAATTTTGAAAGGAGATAAAAAAGAAGATTGTTTTGCCTCGATGGAGGTCGGCATTGTATTGAGTGTCTCACCACTTTGTTCCAGTTATCTGTATTTATAGAAAGCATTACTGAATAATAAATCCTTTGTATGAGACAGGTGGTGATAATGATGACAATTTGATTGTCAGGTGTATCTACATTGCTCTGGCGTGTCGGTGAGCAAACTAAAAAAGCACCTCCGCTCTAGTCCACCAAGTCTTTATCATAATTCAGCAGGTCGCATGTCAGAAAGAGGTCAGAGCGTCCGCCGTCTATCAGCACCCTCTTCAGCTGGCTGCTGGTCGCGTTGATGTCTGTGGCTTCATCTAGTGGCCAGTCTAACAGCTGAGCGCTGGAGGGCAGGTCAGGAAGGCCTGGCTGGTAGTCTTCCAGCGGGTTTGGGTACAGTAAGTGACGGAGGGAGGGCATCCTCACAGCCATCCTCACCAGGTCCACGAGGCCAGCCATGGAGAGAGGGTTCAGGGCCAAAGCCAAGCTCTTGAGTGCCCAGCAGCCTCCCAGCGAGGGCAGCAAGAGTCCCAGCAGGCCGTCGGTGAGGCCGCAGCCGCTCAGAGAGAGGTGCTGCAGGCTGCCGGAGGCCTGGGAGAGGAGGCGGCGGATGGAGGGGAGGGTTGTTTCATCCACATGGTTCTCGCTTAGATCCAGCTGCTGCAGCGTGGAGGCATGATGGCTGCAGGACAGATAGGCGAGATCGGCCGGGCTCAGGCTCAAATACGGCAGCTCCAGTATCTCCAGAGGCTGAGGCAGGGAGCTGTGACAAGAGAAGGAAGGACGGATCATTTAAATATTCATTAGAGAGGTTTGATAGTGTTTCTGTTTCTAATCTCATAATCCTACTTGAAACTGTTAAGGCCTTTACTCATCAATGTTTTTTATTTCCGGAGACCTCGATTTTTCTGAGCTTCTGCGCTATGAATGAAGGCATCAACAGATCGTGTTCTGTGAAACGGACATCACGTCATAACTCATGTTAAAAGGTGGACCTGCTGTTTGTTTGTCATCAGCCTGTATTTTATGGCAAAGGACACACTTTCTCCCTGCAATGACACACTGCTACATATGTGGGATTTATTGACAGGGAACCGAAGAGGTCGTATCCAAATCCTACACACCGGACCTTTAAGTGAGAGATTAGGGCTGTGATTTATTATTTTCTCCATGGATTAACCTGCTCATTATTTTTTTGTTGTTTACAATCAAGAAAACTTAACAAATTTTAAAAAAAAAACCTATATCCTATACTTTAATTTTTGGTTTATTTTCTGATCAGCCAAAAAAAATGGTATTTTTATATTTATTAATCATCAGAAAAGAACACAATTTAATTAGATTTTTTCACTATATGAAGGATAGTATTTCAGAGGATATTTTTCATAATCAGCAGAAAAATGTGACATTGAGCCATCGTGTATGTGGGGGATAAGTTGATACCTGAGCAGCACACGGAGCTGTCCAGGCAGGCGCAGGGCGGTGAGGCTGAGCCGTCGCAGCTCTTGTAGCGTCGTCAGGCCCAGAGACAAGTCCCTCAGGGCCTCCTCCTGCCCGGGGTGATCTCTGCGAAAGTCCAAGTTACAGTAGTGCAGGCGAAGAGAGTTCAGAGCTGGGAAGGTGGAGAGCAGAGGCAGCAGCTCAGCCAGCCCAGCCACCCCAAGGTTGCTGTAGCGGACGTCGATTCCCAGAAGCCCCTGGCGAGGCAGGAGGTCCAGCAGGGTCCTGATACTAGACACTGAAATCTCCTCCACGCGCAGATATCTGCACTGAAGCTTGAGGGGCCCTGATGTATTCAGAGCCACGCGAACGCGCTCCCAGGAGCGAGCGTTCACAAACAGATCAGCTCTCACATGAACCAGCACGTCGCTGTTTACACTCTCTGTCTCCTTCCTGCTGCCTCCTGGACCTGCCACTGCACTCTCTCTCTTCCTCTCCAGCTCCATCCTCCTCCTCACTCCTTTAATCACCTCCTCTTCACTCAGAACCCCACACGATTTCCAGCTCAGGTCCTTATTATCTGCGCTCTCCCCATCCCCACTGGGTTCCTTCCCCCTCTTCCACTGTCCCCTCTCTCTTTTCACGTCCCTCTCTCTCTCCAGAGCCGAGAACCTCTTCCTCTCCCGCTCCCCCTCTCTCCTCTGTGCCCTCTGAGCTCCAGCTCTGGCCTGGACAGCCATGGTGCAGAGAGCCACAGTGAGAGACCAGCCACCCATGGGGTCCCCCATCCCTCCTTCGTCTCCCTGCAGCCCACAGAGGTCCAGCACTTGCAGGGCATATCTAGAAGAGAGCAGTGAGAAGGAAGGACGCTTTAAAACATGATTACAGATCATGATCCAAACACAAGTAAGAGCATTAAACTACTTCTTACCTTTGGTCCGACAGTCCCCTGACAACTGCAAGCAACAGAGCCTGGATGCAGAGTCGATTTGGCGCAGTTTGTCCTTGTTTCCTCCTTCCGCCGACACGCAGCGTGCGCTCAGGCCACCTCTGCACCAGCTCGCCCACAGCCAGCGGTCTGCAGCCGGCGAAGGCGGCCTCCAGCAGCGGTCTGTACAGCTCTCTGGGCACCCAGCGGAGCCAGCAGGGCGACGAGCTGTGGTCACTCACCACCTCCCTGGCGCAAATGCTCACCAACGACAGCACCATTTCGAAAAAGCACGTAGAGTTTTTGTTTAAAAAAAATAAAAAAATAAAAAAAAATTAAATAATGTCGCTTCTTCGCAGAAGAAAGAGGCTCTACACGTCTGAGAGTTCGTCAGCTAGCTAGCTGAAACTAGCTCCGCCGCTAAGATTAACTTTATGACAGAAACTTGACGCGGTCTTGTAAATCCCCAAAAAAGATTTTTAAACATCATCTGATAGGGATTAATAACAGCAGTAACGTATGCAGCGACGTCTGGAAACCTTTGGCAGGAGGAGGATTAATCGCTGGCGGATCATGTTAGCTAGCTGCTCAGACTCGGACTGAGGAAGCTGCTGCTGCTGGAGGAGTGTTTACATCTTACACTGACGCAGGCCAGTGACGTATTACGTAAGGAAGAAACGTCATCAGAGCTCAGCCTCATTCAGCCTTTTGCACCTGTTCTTGTGTTTTTGTGCCTTTTATTCATGATTTTATGCAGTTATTAAGTATAAAAGCTTTTTTTAACCCTCCTTTTGCCATCATCTAGTAGAGTTTTATCAGTGGTTTATTTATTTCAGCAGGTTTTATATCCCTCCAGAAGAGGCATCTATTTAAGGAGGTGATACTGGGAAAACGTTTTGACTTACGTAACAATCACAACACGGGTTTCAACTTTAGTTCGGCTGTTACACTTGCTGATCAAGCACTGTCATTGCTGCCAAGTTTAGCTCTCGACCCTTAACCTTAATACCCTTTGGCATGGATGTAGTTTGACTGAAAACAGTTGAATTCTGCATTGACGTCTGTGTTGTTGTTGCTCTACAAATCTACAAGTTAATTTCAAATAATAATTTCAAAAAAGAGTCTTTCTTGTCACTGTAGATTTGAATTTTGCAGGACAATTTAATGCATCAACAAGAAAACATCTTATAAGCTGATCATACACTGATCTGCTAGAACGAAAAGAGACAATATGTAAGAATTTCAGCTGAAACATAAATAAAACATCATAATACAAGTACGATCAAAAGAATGTGAAGAAGTTTTAATAAAAGTCTAAGAGGTCTACGTGCTGCAGATATTTACTGAAAGTAGCAGCTCCCCCCTGTTCGGATCACTAGCTGAACGGCTAACCAAGCTAACTAGCTAACAGCAGCTACAATTAGCAGAAGTTAGCGACGCTGATGATATGCTGCCCCGTACTTGTTTGGAGTATGAATTTGAGATGTGGCTGATTCTGACATACTGCATGTTTAGAAGGACTAACAGGTGAAGTGAACATCATCTACCTTGCAATGTGTTCTGGGAAACCATGGCAAAAAATGCCTAAGATTTTTATTTACAACAGTTGCGTTGTTCTCAGAAGTGAAAAAAATCAAACAAAATACACATTTACACATAATGCTGCGTTGATGAAAGTGCAAGCCATTGAAAATCAAAGATGACACAGCGAGCCAAGAACAAGTTGGACGGACTACTAACCATAATGCATTGTGTTGTAGTCACCACACAATGCAACAACACGAACCAAACTACACATTTTTGGATGGCTTGTTGTGAAGAGAACCCAAATAGAACCTGTAGAACACTAAACCTCTCTTCATCCCGAAAACAAGCAAGACTATCCTCACATTGAAAAAATGCTCTTACAAGGCCATTTAAAATCCTCAACGACTGTCAAAGAATCAGACTTTTGTCATTTTGGAAGACATTGCCTCAAGATATGTCTCCATGAAGACTTGCCCTAACCGCAACACCGAACCTCATGTAAACATTAATACAAACCAAACCAAAAAGCCAAGTGTGTCATCTTGTGGGGACTCCAGGCTTGTTTTGGTTTTGGTCACCTCCCTGCGAGAACAGACTTCTGACTCAGATGTGTGAATTTTAAGCCACACACTCAGCTGATAAAACAGTTGTGGTGATTTATAGATTTCCGAAGAAACCAGATCACACAGATAAGAAGTGGGTGTCTCATTCTGTTAGCCACAATCAAACCACATCAAGTACTTCTCATCTGATTAATCTCTATTATCATTATGTGGGAAGGTCTATATTTACTCTGCAGCGACTCAAGCGCAGCAGAAATATCAGACACAACGACTAAAACAAACAAACAAATTATGCCTGATTTATGGTGATTTAAATTTGTTTGCTCTCCTGTGCTTATGGCACTAATTTCCTTAAAAAAAATGTCCATCTGTGAAAACGTGTGAGAAAAAGGCTTTTTTTTTAATGTGTGAAGCAGATTCAATAATCATTTTGACCACCAGAGGCTAAAGTGCACCACTACCCTATCCTATAAATAGGACTAAAAGCATTCATGTGCAATTTAAAAACATTTTCATTCGATTTCACACATACGAACACTTTTTTTTATCATTTAGAAGTGAAAAAAAAAAGGTTGAACGGTTATCCTGGCAAAACCTTCTTTGTTCACCAGTTATGAAGTTATAAACACAGGAGATAAAACAACTTGGACCACATGAAGAAAATACATATCCAGAAAAAATGCAGCCTTCGCTGTCTGTGGTCTGTTCAGCTCAGAAGTGATGCACGGTGCTGACCGCCACAAGGTCGTCGCAGTCCTCAGCCGGTCTGTCCTCAGCTTTGTGTGGTGGAACCGTCGCTGTGGAGAGAGGAGTGGGTCATCACACATTTCTTATTCATTTTGTAAACACTGATAAACTAGTTCAAAGTTCATGAACACTGCTTAACTGTAACTGATTCAAAGAGATACGTTATTAAATGATTGATCGTGAGCTCAGTGGATTATTCAGAGTTACCTGTGGGCCTGTTTCGATACAAAGACACCATCAGGACGGTGGAGACGCCGTACGGAAAGAACACAACCAAGTGAAAGGCCAGTCTGGCCACGAGGTGGGTGGAGGCCGAGGACGAGGCAGGGGGCGGGGTTGTGCTTGTAGGGTTACCTGCGCAGAGAACCCCACCTGGGTAGGTGAATATCTTGATTACAAAAACCCTGAAAAAAAAAAAGGGCAATCTCATCACCTGATACAACGATCCAGCTGGGTCGAGACATTCCGTGAGTGCTGGCGTTACACCTGTAGAGGCCTTCATCGGACTTGGAAACGTGGTGGATGGTCATGTGACCTGCGGGTTCTGTCCCGATGAGGGAGCCATTTTTGTAGAAACCAGCCGTCAGGTCGGAGGCGTTCAGTCTTGTTTTGCAGCGCAGAGTGACATCTTCCCCCTCCATCACAGGGAGCACAGGACTCTGCAGGATCACTGCACCACCTCGACACAGAGATAACACAGCATTCCCTCCATTTACACGCTACCGGACATTAAAACAATGAATGACGGCGAGCCTGCAGTTTTGGAGGAGAAATTCAAGCTCATCATTTCGATAATTACAATTTTAACGAGGTTATAATACAAACTGTTACTAAGCAAGGTGCTCTATATAAGGTCATCAGAAAAACGTCTGAAGCTAGAAAGGTGGCGGGGTCCGCCACGATTGCACAAAGTAAAACAGTATGAAATGATGTTGTCCTTTAAGGTCAGTTTGTTTATTCAGTTAATTCAGTCATGAAAACAAAGATAGTTGGTTTATTTGATTAGTTTTTTGTCTTCTGATATAAAAAAATCTCTCTCAAAAACTACATAGTGCCCCTTTAATGTTAGTATCTGTTAGTCCGACCTGCACAACCGCCTGATCAAACTGTCTGGCAAGATTGAAAAACATGAAGCTGCTGATAATCCAGAGACTTGTGAGCCTGATTGAGTTAAAGGGGAGAAAACATATTAATTAAAAGTTGACTGAAACGTGACTTGAAGCCTTTTTCGTCTAAAACACCGTCCTACATGAACTCTGCTCCACAGTCTGATCTCACCAGTGACAGTGATGTTGACGGTGTTACTGGCTGCTCCCTCTGTGGACTCGCACCAGTAAACGCCGCTGTCCAGCGGGTCGATGTAATTGATATGACACGAAGAACCGTCTACTTTTCCCCAGCTGGCTCCACATGTAGTTTTCTCTTCATCACTCGTGTTCCTCCTAAACATCCACCCGGCGAAGCTGCCGTCCACCTCGCAGCTCAGAGTGACGAACTCCCATCTGAAGAACTGAGACGTGCTCGGACGTACGGTCAGAGAGGCTGGAAGGAGAGGGGCGACAGGAAGCAGTGGCTGAAATACATTCGTTCACAATAACCCATCTCCAGATTCTGAACACTGATCTTTCTGTCTGGAAAAGAGTCTGACGGGTTTTGAGGCTGCGATAGATGAAGTTTACTCACCTTGTTTTGTTGTGCAGCACAGCAGTGAGGTCAGAACTAAAGAGAAACAGAGAAAGACTCGGGTTGCTTTCAGTTTCTGATCCAACAAGACAAGACAACGCCAGAGAGCAGCACACACACACACACACACACACACTGATCTTGGCATGGTTATTGTATAAAAATGTAAAGAAGGAAGTTGTGTTAAAACATTACATCTCACCCTCGAACTATAAGAGCACAACGGAGGCAACAGACAACTTTCACACACCCGAGAGTTTCCGACTTCCTCAGAGTCACAGAGAACAACAACTCAAGAAGAAATGTGAATCTCTTAATCAGTTGGTCTGTAGTAGAAATGAGAAAGCAGTCAGAACTGGTGCCAGGCTCCAGAGAGGTTTATTCTCTGGCTTAGTGACAATCAGGTTTATAAGAAACCAGTCGTAACGCTAATAAACGTTAACTTTACAATGCTACGTTAAGGCAAAGAACTTTTGTCAGTCTGAGCTGATGTTTTTTTAAAAGTCTCATACAAAACATTTTCACAACCATGCAAACTTTTCTCCTAATTCTATTTTCACGTTACAGGGGATTTCTGAGCCAAACATTGCCGCAGTGGTTTTTTTTTAAGCTGATATTTTTAGTGCACTTACGCAGCCGCCACAGTAGAGAAGATTCCTCCATCTTAAAATGTGGTTTGATCATAGAAAACTGCAAATAAGTCCTTTGTAACTGTGACTTTTGTGGTTTCCTCTCCGACAGATTTTAGTTGTTGAGTTGTAAAATAAAATTTGACATGCAGTTCACAAAAGTAAGCTCTGAACCTTAAAAAAGACAAAAATGTAAATGAAGACGCTGAGATAAAAAAGGGAAGCAACACCTGACACAGACTGCAAATTATGACATGAATGTGAAACCTGACTGAACAGACACTGCAAGCCTTAAGGCTGGTGTTTGCAGCAGTAGGTGTGAAGTCTCCAACGGCATCCTCTACTTTGTACCGTACGCCAAACAACTCAACAGAAACGCCTTTTTTACCACAAAACATACAGCTCGTCTTTTCCTTCAAACTCCTCTACTGCTGAGTCTCATCCTGTACCAACACTCTTTGCAGCACCTTGGCACACAAGACTGCTGTCTGTGGTCAAATCCCTACACAAAAACCACCAGTCAATCACTCAATCAATCAGTCAAGTAATCAAGTCATTATTCAAATCAATCTTTATTTGTATGGCACCAGTTTACAACAAAGTTTATCTCATGACACTTTCCAATTTGATCTGCTCCAGACAACGCTGATGTTTTTCCTCGTCTTTCTGAGTTTTATTTCACGATTTTGGTTTTAAATAAACAGAAGTACACGTGAAGTCATTGCCTGAACTTGTGGCGAGGTGTGTGGAAACCATGTCAGTAAGTCATCTTCTCTGAGGACACCGACGTCTAGGATTCGAGTACTACTTGCCAACAATCAGGCAATTTGTTTATGTAGGACTTTATTTTCAAACGCTTCCTGTTAATTCAACAGGAAACAAGCATCCAAATGCTCACAATGCGCTTGAACCTGAATCATTTTGTATTTCATGTTGTTGCAGTTCATGCACACTCAACACTCCCTCCAATAGCTTTACAGTTACATTTGCTGGCTTAGCTAGTAGCTAAGTTAGAGGAGGTTGACTTGCAGCACTTCCAACACATGTGTGTTTTTTTCCGCTTGGCAAGCCGACCGGTGTTTCGGATTAACACGGGTCCATGTTAACTGGCGACCGTCAGCTGAATGCGACTGTGGTCGCCATAGCTACAACAGATGGTGAAAATGGGAAGAGAAGACGTAGCTGTCCTCTGACATGCCTCTTTGTTCAGGTTTTCTCTGTGCAAAACATACCTGATACATGTTTGGGCTCCTGTTTGAGTAAACGTGTGTAACCCTCAGTCGCTGTATCAAAGTTGCTGGCTGTTACGGAAGACGTTGTAAACAGGAAAAGGGAGAGCTGCTCTTCCTGTGAATGTGCATCTCCAATAAACCTTTATTCAAAACACATACTCGTGTCTTCTCCCTGTTTGAGTAAACATGCATCACATAGAGGAACTGTTGAACCCTTGCAAACACTCTGAGACTCTTCATCAACACCCCTTGAGGTAATACTTGCATCAAGTGTTTTATCATCACTAGTTTTAACATCACGAAAGCACAACATCCTGCCTGTATGAAGAACAGAGTGGAAGATTAAATGTTCCTTTGAAAAACAGGAAACGGACCTGCTGCTGCTCTCTGATGACATCTAGGGGTTTAAAAGAAAAAAAGTTCCAGCTCAATTTAAAGACGAACTCCACCAGTTTTGAATATTGGAGTGTTTTTACGGGAAGTACTGCTGCATAATGTGAAAAAATTAGTTTAAAGCCTTTTGTTGCCCCAGAGGAAGCTGCAGGTAATCTGTTAAAAAAATCCTCCAGTGATGTCACTCAGTGGCTACATTGCATCGTGGGTAATGTAGGCATCAGGTTTTAAAAAGGAGGAACAATGTGGTCAAGATGATAGCTCCGCTTCTGCTCATCGACTTCAAAGTCAAATTCTACATTATGTGGTCCCAGCAGAATCTGTCAGTAAACATGAGGAAACGTTTTTTCTGACGTTTTAAATTACGGGATTATTATTAGGCCTATGTCTTTGATGTAACTTTAAATTGGCTTTTTCAATTTGCTTTTTTAAAATGTTATTTAAATCATTATTACAGCCTAATTCCTGATAATGTGGAAAGAAAGAAAACTTTTAATTTCATCTCTTAATTTTCCATTTGGTCATTTTGATTGTATTTATGACCTAGAGGACGTCCTGTAACTACTACGTCATGACATGTGGCGACATGTGGAAGTCTTTCTTCTTGGTACTTTCAAAGAAAACAACAGCTTCTTACCGTCAGGAACAACCCATAGCTACATCACGTTGGGGGGTGAGTAGCGATAAGAACCGGGGTCGCTCACACTCTTTATCAAAGTATGGCGAAAATGGGACGCGCTTCCGTTATGATCCTGATCATCACCCTTCACTCTGACTCTGTGCCGGCAGGTTAGTAATCGATGGAAACTTCGGACATTATTGAACATTTTGACATGTTTGAAAGCCAAGGTAAAGCGGACCACATTAACGAGCTGCGCTTGATACATTTGCGGCCAGGAAAAGTTTCTGTTCGCTCCGGTCAGACATTAGGTAGAGTTGTTGGCACATAGCACATGCTGTATGGGAGAAAGTAAAAGTAAATTACAGTGTACAGGAAAACTGTCCCTCGCCTGTTTTGTGACATGATCTACACATACAGACCGGCATGATGTCGATTTTCACTCAGCACGCGCACGTGTCGCGAGACTGCCACGCTTAACACGCGCGTGAGGGAGCAATTATATTATTGTTAACATGTGTAAAATATGCTCTTAATTGTCTAAATGTGAATTTGTTACGGTGTCATGGGCGGATACAAGTGACGTTTGTGTGTGTGTGTGTGTGTGTGTGTGTGTGTGTGTGTGTGTGTGTGTGTTTCGGGGGGGGAATTCACCGGTGATGATTCCAGTTAGAGCATCCCACACTGTTCTTGTTGTTTCGTTTTCAATTTTTTTTTTTTACATCGACCAAGACTCCATTTTGGCTGAATATAGGCACTGTACACAACACGTTACCGACATATTGTTGCCTGCAAGACGAGAGTTTTTAACGAAGGAAAATAAGAAAGAAACTAGAATATTTCCCATTTTTAAAACAACTTTCGAGGCAATCCCAGTATATATTTCTGAGTTAACGAGGTGCTCTTGAATGCACTGAGGCCCTCCTATCATATGTATTCATTACAGCAGTTCTCTCTCTATATATCTATCTATCTATCTCTATATATATCTATATATCTATATATATATAATTTTAGATTGCTATTTTTTTTCTATTTACAGTTAAATTCTATTTACACTAGAAACTGCAAAGTAACTAGTGACTGAATTATTAGATAAATGTAGTGGAGAGGAAATATTCAGTATTCCATCAGTGGCTGTTGAAGTCTTGTCACAGTGAGTTTCATTTTTACTGCAAATGAATATTGGTCCAAAATATCTGCTTTCAATCTCCTTGATTCCTAATAATCGGTCTTGGCACTGTTCAAGCCATGTTGACTGAGCCCTTGTAGATGGTAATCTCGCTATAAAAGCAAGGAATCTGTGTGTGTGTGTGCGTGTGTGTGTGTGTGTGTGTGTGTGTGTGTGTGATTAATGAGACTAAACGAGTCCGGACCGAGTCTGTTCGGGTCTGAGGAGATGCAGAGACGCGCAGACAACAAAGTAGAATCGGAATCTGTGGATGTTCGTGTAGCTAGCTGCTAGCTGCGACCCAACGGTCGACGGACCGTTGGGTCGCAGCCACCGACACGTTCAAATCCGGACTTAGGGTAAATAATGTCCGCCGCGCTTTTTCGCGACCATTGCCGTCACGTTTGTTTTGTGTCTGGTGCAGAAGAAACGGTAAAAACGGGCTTTTGTCACGAAAGTGTTCAAGCAGCAAGTTTGGTTGTAGAGGAACAGGAAGTTGTGGGAGGGACGTCGGCGGATGAGTGACAGGCAACGACAGTCGGTGTACTGACAGCGATATTGAGAATTGAGAGATTTGTGACATTTAGCGTGTTTGGAGTGTATAGTAGTGTGTTATGTAGTGTTCAGATTAGTGTGTAGTGGAGTCGGTCTTTTGTTTAATGAGTCAAAACAATGAGAAGCTGAATGTGGAGCAGGCAGTGCAGCTCTTCATTCAGCTGGAAGGAGCTCAGGCAGACCTGAGCATTGCCTGCATTGTAAATAGTTACATATAACGTTGTAAATATTTAAAAATGCATGCACATATTTAGCAAAAAACAATTTACATTTGCATTATAAGTAATAAAAAATTGTTTGTTAAACATATTTGTGGTTTTCACAGTAAAAAATAACTTTTTCTACTCTAAGAATTTTATGTTTTTTGTGATTTTAGGTCCATTGTGTTAATACAGTATGTCAAAATAAAAAAATAACTGTACAGTCACACATGTGAGGTTGTGCTGAAAATAATGACATCAAGTAAATAGTTTTTAAGGTGAAATATAATGGACTGGAACCCTGGAATATCGGATTTCACAACAAACCTAAATATCCCTGATGTCCCACCTTCAAACAGCCTCATTTGGTCATCCATGACAATGCTTCTTAACCTCCCACTTTTTTATAGGAACACATATTTCTTACGGGGACTGCACTAGTATACTTAAACTGGCAGAGTTTAATTATTAATATAACTTAGATTGCTCTATTTTAACAATACTTAAGTGACGCAGCATTTTAACTGTATAGTCAGTAGGCCTTGGCGGTAATTGAGTTTTAAGGTATATCAATATTTTATGAAACAAGATATTGGATGAGAGACAACAGTTTATATGGATACTGTTTGATTTTGCCTCATGACAGGAAATTCTGCGACAGTTATTACTTCTACTAACTCACTCTGACTCTGCATGATCATAAACTCCTTGCAAAAACTGTATTATTTTCAACAGCACTTTGCCTTATTAATCAGTACAGTGTCTGGTGCTGGTTTGGAGACCTCGGCTCAACAAGAGATGCTCCTGGTCATCTGTCCCTCAGACCCAGATTTAAAAAAATGTTCCACTTGTATTTTAACTACCCACATAATTTTTTAAAGAAATATTTTGATGTTTCCTTTCTGCTTTTTCTTGTTCAGGCCCACAGGAGATAACAGTGAGGCCTGGAGAAGACGCCACACTTCCATGTCAGGCTTCCAGCGGTGTCGTCTCTCTGCTCGCGTGGAGCAGAACTGAACCAAAGACGGACAAATATGTGTTCCACTTCAGAGATGGAATATCAAGTGAAAAATTCCAGGAACCCTCTTTCCGAGGTCGAGTGGAGCTGGTAGATCCCGAGATGAAGGACGGAGATGGTTCGGTTATCCTGAAGAACGTCACCGTCAACGACTCCGGAACCTATGAGTGTCGAGTCGCAGAGGAAACCGCAAGACGCAGAAAGAGAGACACACCCAAAATTATTAACACCATTCACCTGGATGTGAAGGAATTAGGTGAGTTTGTAGAGTCAAGGTTCAGGTGAATTTGTGTCGTTGAGACTTGGTGACTCCTCACACCTGTTCTCTGCTCTGCAGGTCCCAAAGCTGGAGCACAGGATGATGACGGAACTCCTGGGCCGGTGGCTAGTGTGACAGTTTCCGTAGTCCCTGCTGCTGGTGGTACTTTTGTTGCCATTGTTGCTGTTGCTGTGACAGCTGTTTTTGATCATTTATAAAAAATGTCCAGCTGGGGACTTCCGGTGACGATGCTGCGAGAGTAACAGCTCCTCACGACGCTGCCGCTCATTGAGACTAAAACGTTAATATTTCCAGTCAGTATATATATTCTGAACGCTGACACACAGCCCGGGAGATGAGAACACATGACCGGACGACTGAGAAGCCAACAGCGACCCTCTAAAGCCACAGCTAAGACCAAAATGTCGCGCTCACCCAAGCAAGCTAACCTTGCTACAGCTACGGCTAATAGCATGGCTGCTAGCTCTCAGCACGGAGAAGACGAAGACAACCAGGTCCTGCGAGAGATTCGCAACATGAATCACAATCTTGAAATGAAAATGGACAAGATCATCGGGGAAGTGACTGTCATTAAGGGCTTAGTGGACTCAGTTAAGGCTGATCTAGTCGAGCTCAACAGCAGAACTGGGGAGGCTGAACAGCGAATCTCCCAGCTAGAAGATGACAACGTCAAGGTGAACAACACAGGTATGGCAGACACCATTTCAAGGCTCGGAGAAAGGCTACAGTACCGGGAGAACTACAGTAGGAGGAATTCGATCCGAATCAGGGGAATCGGAGGGGAGGTCGGGTGTTGTGGACATGGTTAAAAGAATGCTGTGTGAACTGTTCAAGGAGACGCCTGATGCGGCGGAGGCATTGGAAATTGAGAGAGCCCACAGGACGCCAGTGAGCCAACAAGGCAAAGGAATCCCCACACAGCGGCCCCGATATATCCTCGTGAAATTTTTGCGCTATACTGACTGAGAGAAAGTGCGCGCCCGGGCGCGAGAAGTTGGAACATTCACCTGGAACGGGTCCAATGTGAACATTTTCCCGGACTTCTCCAAAGACGTACAAGACAAGAGGAACAAGTTTACAGAGGTCCGCCACATCTGCATGAAGAAAGGATGGCGTTACTCCCTACAGTATCCCGCTGTGTTCTGGGTGACGATTAACGTGTTTATTTATTTATTTTAAATTTTTTTTGGGTACTTTACATGGGCTATAGTTATTGCACTGCTTTGACAGTAATAGCCTATTGCAGCTCTAGCAACCAGCGCCAATTTTTGCTCTCATTTCTGACTGGATTCTGGTAATTATATAACTAACATAGGAGTGGCAGCTCCTGGTGGATTGCAAACCACTTCACACGGATGAAGGAAACACGGGGGGAGGGTTTTGGAGCCTCGGCTCAATGTTTTTTTGGGGGGGGATTCTGGGGAGCATGGATGCTACGTTCTGTTGAGTTTGCTGGGGAGGGGACCACCTTTCGGATGTTCTTGGACTATGACTTGTACTCCAGTTTTTCACATGGCTTCGAAAACACAAAATCATCGGCTAGACATTACCTATTCATCACATGGATAATAAAGTTCACGTCTTGGAATGTAAACGGGCTAGGGTCCTATAAAAAGAGACGCAAGGTGCTGGATTATCTAAAACAAAAACAGTCAGATGTGATTATGCTCCAAGAGACACATCTTCTAGGGAGAGATTCAGCTAGAATATGCGGTAGAGGGATAAGATGCTCTTATCATAATTGCTATAATAAAAAACAAAAGGGGGTGTCCATATTATTTTCCAAAAGCATAGACGTAAGGGTGGACAGAGAATTCAGAGACAGTAAGGGGCGCATCATGGAGATTCAAATGGATCCACAAAAATATGAAATATTTAGGCATTTTACTTAACCCTGGGCTGGTCAACATGATAAAGGATAATTTTGACCCTTTGTTGCAGAAGATCCAGCTCCTCTTCAAAGGCTGGGATAAGCTTTTAATCTCACTGTGGGGCCGTGTCCACGTTATAAAAATGATGGTTGCCCCCAAGCTGATCTACCTTTTAAGTATGCTCCCCCTGAACATCCCTACAAGTATTTTTAAGTCTATTGACAAGATGTTCTCAGAATTCATATGGGCAGGGAAAAGAGCTAGAATGAGACTTGGTAGACTACAGGCCACAGCGTGTAACGGAGGTCTTAAGCTCCCCAACATACAGTTTTATCAAGAGGCTTTCCTAACGGCTCAAATATGCTCGCTTAGATTGGAAAGTAACAACAGACCGTTGTGGGTTCAGATAGAGCAGGAGTTGAATAAACCATTTAATGCAGCCGACTACCTAAGCCAGATTTCCCAGATAGACAACCCAATTATGCTACATACCAAAACCATATGGCATAAAATACACAAAAGAGAGAATTCCTCCGCCTTTTTGACGGGCTCTGCATCTCTCTGGAACAACCCTTTACTGAGAATAGAGGGGAAGACATTTTACTGGAAAGACTGGCACAATAGGGGCGTTGCGAGCATTGGGTGTCTCTACCAAGGAAACATCTTGAAATCTTTTGAGACTCTCAGGAAACAATTCCATTTACAGAAGAATGATTGGTGGAGATACTTCCAACTTAGAGGGCCCTATTTTGACGATCTGAAACGCAAGTGTCAAGCGCAAAGCGCAAGTAGCTTTGTGGGCGGATCTCAGGCGCTGTTGCTATTATGCCGGCGGGATAAATGACTCTTGCGCCCGGCGCAAATCTAAAATGGGTTGGTCTGAAGTAGCTGCATTAGTCATAGGTGTGGTTTGGGCGTAACGTTCAATAAACCAATCAGAGCGTCATCTCACATTCCCTTTAAGAGCAGGAGCGCTTGTTCCATGGCGAATTGCTATTATAATGGCGCATTTGCCAGGCGCACACCAGGAGCGGTTCACAGCCGAGGAGACCGACGTTGTCGTCGGGGCTGTTAAAGACCGAGAAGTGGCGTCGTATGGGGAGAAATCCATCCAAACTAGCTTTGGTTAAACGGGCGTGGGAGGAAATTGCCATAATTTTTTCTAAGCCTGGCAACCCCATGACATCGCACATCGGGAGCAGTGCGCACGGGCCGAGCAGTGCGCAACGGCCAGCTGATGACGGAGCAGCGCAGACACCAAGGTGCAGAGGATCCAGACCCACTACAGACCGTGGTAGCATTGTCAGACCGGACCGCACTGCTCGGGATGCGGCAAGGTATTAATGCCCGTCTTGACCGGGTGGCGATGTTGCTGCTGCCTCTCAGGTGCACCGCCTCAAGTCTCCAAACGCACCACCTGCTCCTGTTGTGCCCCTTCCTCCTTCCTC
>CAEMYA010000069.1:6331024-6394892 GCA_903131615.1 Diplodus sargus
CCAACATGTAACAAGATAAATCACAGATATAAAGAGCTTTACAAGAAGAATATATATAAGCCTACATCGACTAAAATTCGTACACATTGCACGTATGAGCGATTAAGCGAAAGCAGGAGCTCCAACACCACTCACGCTATGGACGAGCAGCTTGTTGACATTTATGATTCCATGCGTGCATCGTTGGTCACGTACCGACGGACGCCTACATGTAGCCGGTCTCATTACCAGAAATGGCTGACGTGGAGCGGGATGCTGCGTGTTGACCCCTGCATGTTGACAACCGCACTGACTCAACATCTCTCTGACCTGACAAATGTATGGAAATAGCCTCAATTACAGCAGATCCTCCATGAATTCGTGGCCCTGATGTCAGCTCATTATTCATACAAACACACACACACACACACACACACACACACAGGGCTGTCACGGTCTTCCCGCTTTGCTCTTTTTAATTTATACGTTTCGGCGCCTGAGCATCAAAAACAACTGTCACATTACGTTTTATTTCTCAGCTAGAGAAAAAGCACTTTTCATGAGCGAGGTGTAACACACTGAGAATGGAAGTATCAGTTAAATGGTTTGTGAAGAAGATGAGATGTACAATGGAGGGAATCAGGTGAGGATTTTATATTCGGGATCATTTCGGGTTCCCCGTTATAAAACCCATCGTCTCCTCCTGGCTAATGAAAACTCTCTCGTTGTCATTAATCAAGCTGTAATTATTCAGGTGATTTACTTTGAGGGCTAATGGCCGGAGGGAGAGAAGGACCGGCTCTCTGCTCATAGATTTAATCACGGTCTGAAGCTTTATTTACAGAGTCTGTTATACTCCTCTGAAGCAGGTTATCCACGAGTTATGAGGTAAGTTACTCTGTGTTTACTGCTTTATTACAGTGCTGTAATGTAACTAAGTATATTTAATCAAGCACTGCAATACTTTGCTTGAGTATTTAGATTTCATTCTACTATTTATTTCATCTCACAACATTTTATAGGGATATTTTTCTGGGTTATTTTCCAGACACATTAGTGCATCGTTGTAGTATTTCTATATTGCAGCTCTGCTACTTTTACTTAAGGAATGACTTCAATACTTCCTCCACCCCTGCTACAATGCTGTTGTGTAGAAAGCTTTTAAAAATACACATATGGGAACTGACACGGCCAAAATGAATCAATAAATAAATAGCTCGGTGAGTAAATGCTGTTAACTGCAACAAAAATTATATTAAAAGAAAGTGTACGGATAAATGTATTTATAAAAAGTGACATAAATGAACTTTTATGTTGTATTTGGTCTCCTTTTTATGTACCTTTCCCATTAAATTTAGCATTTTATTTATTACTATTGTCTGTTTTTTTTTTCTTGTACATATTCATTTCTGTGTTCTTGTAGATATCGTTGCAAGAAAGTAAGTAAATAAATAAATAAGTTGATAAGGCCAATGAAATACTTAATAAATACCTTAACAATGATAATAAAAACCAATGAAAAATAAAACATAAATATTAATTTTAATAAATATTAATGCCTAAATTTGTGTTTTATTATAAATTATGGTGCATTTAATGCAGTTTTCCATTTATTTATGATTTGAGCACTCTCAGTCCTCTATATAAGCCTAAGGCTCTATATAAGCGGCTTCAGATGAATGGCATGATGAAGAAACATTCCAGCTAGGTTTCCTTTAATTGCATTTTGGTAGATTGCCTCTTCTGTACTGACAGGTGGCAGCATTGTGGCGGCGGAAGGCTCCTCCAGATCTGATGCAGAAGACTGAGGTTAAATGCAGGTTCACTCCTCTTACACTGCTAATTTGTCCACACTTTCTTGGCTTCTTTGTGCACAATCTAACGTCACGGCACCGCAGGACGTTCCTGCTCACACTGTGTTGATTGGAGGTGCTGAGTGGAGCAGCTCCTTCAGGTACACTGTTGAGATTAGACCCCAGCTGTTATGATGGCTTCACTCAGCAGTGAATCACTGGATTCAGGTTTGAGGAAAATTAGCAGGTGCTCCACATAACCAGGGCTCGAGTTAGACGGTGAAAGCAGATTGGCCGCATTCAAATTTGCGATGCAAATGTTCCTCTCTGTCAATACGTTCTAATTAACAGACTGTCGAAAGGCGCCGGGGTTGGAGAAAAAGCGATTATGAAGATGAATGGTGAGGCAACACAACTTAGGTCGGTTCCTGTTTCTCTCCTAGTGCCACGTTTCCAATTAAACGCAGGAGACTTTAGCAGCATTCCTACTGCTGCTGAATGAAAATACATCTGGGAACATAAACTGTGTACCTGTGTATGAGATTTCATTGATTGTTTTCACTTTTTTTCTTTTGCTGGTCTGTGTCTTTGCATCACAAGGTCATAATCTGATTTGTTTCCTGCGCTGCATTAAAAAATGAAAACAGGCCGAATGTTTTTATTCAGCACAATCCTTCTTCAAACTTGCGAGACGATAGATTTTTAACTCAATAATTCAGTTTCAGGTTATTTGCTAGAGTGTGAATGTAGCTTCCCACTCACCATTTCTCCGATGAAACACCAAAAAAGAGGCCAAGTTGAGGTCAAAGACAATCAGTCGGGTTAGAAACGGGAACAGGATTTAATCTTTATTTTAATATGTCCCAGACTCTATGTGTGAAACAGATTAGATAACATCTCTGACAAATGGTCGCACCAGTGCCAGGGGACCTAAATGAGAAATGTGTCTTATTCAAGTGATTTAAATTGCTGCTCATGAAGGTGAATTAACTTACAAGAGTTCTTCAGAATCCATTAGCCGTAAGACAGAAAAGGAGGAAAATATATGAACAAAGGTGAGTTTTTAGTCGTGCCAGCGGCGTGGATCCATGATAGCGATGGAGCTACTTTTTCCGGACTGAAAAACTTGTTTACTATCAGATTTAACCCTCAAACTGTGAGCGATTAAAAACAACTCACTCTCGACTTGGTAACCGAGGGACAGTCCGGTTAATGACCTTCCCAACTACATCATCCACCATCTGACTAATTCAAACATAGAAGCCTATGAGAAGGTTGCTGTGCTTGTGCGTGAGAACAAGCTCGGATCACCAAGAAAGTTTATTTTATTTTCAAGAAAATTAAACCTAATGAATTCAGGCGATCAACAGAATTTTCCTCAAACATTGTCATTATGAGCATGTTAGCATGCTGACGTTAGCATTTAGCTCCAATCGCTGTTGCACTGGGCTGTCAGCATGACCTTTTTACACCATCATCTCCTCTTTGACGACATAATATTGATGATATTCTTTATGTGAGGTTGGAATTGAATCCTGTAGTGTCTGTATTACATTGATGCTCTGCTTTTACATCCTACCGCACTGAAAACGATGTGCCCCGTATGAAAATAATTATTTATAATGGACTCCCAGCTTTATTTACTGACCTAAGAGTTCAGCTTTGTGCAGGGGAGCTCGGCTGTTTGCTGGCTGATGTTAATGACTCCTCTTCGTTGAGATCAGCTCACGATGGTTGTGAGTCACTGTGATCGACCGTGTTTCTGTTCTGCACTCTTGCACCTTCCTGTAACACGGAAAAAATTGGAATAAGATGATAAGTCCGTTATTATCTGGAGGTGAAATTGCCTCCCCTCCCGTGTTTTTTTATCCTGACGCTGTTATTCAACGAGTGATTGAGGTTATTCGGAAACAGGACACATTTCCACCTGTGGCCTTTTGCAGTATGTAACTGAGTCTCGACAAGCTGCCAGCTGCACTCTATACACTCTCATGACCACTGCCAAGAGAGGTCAACACGGACCTGATCTTTTCCTTGTTCCACTGGTCCCTCGTTCCCCCACGGAGCTGTCGAGCGCCTTGTCTCTCAAGGTTAATTTCATTTCAGCGGCACCGGCTCGTGCACTGGCTTGCTGCTCGTCTGTTTTAAGGTCCCGTCTTTATTGATTGCTGTGAAATTAAATTATGCCTCACTGTAAAGTGGGACTGAGCCCTGTTGGACACATTAATGATCCTCGTATAGCAGTTCATATTCCCAGCCTCAGCTCTTCTCTTCCTTGTAATAAGTTCAGTTCACCGACTTGTAATTAGTTTCGAGCCGATGTGTTTTTTGGTCTATCTGCAGACTCCTTTGACACAGTTTTCAATTCAATTATGTTACTAGCAGGGGTTATTTAAAAGCCTTCTGTGCTTGAGGATAAGAATGCTGCTTGTTTGTTGCTTTCCCATACACGCTTGCGACATTAGCTTGCTAGCTAACCATGTAGCCACTTTAATACAGTTAAGTAGGACCGAAGAAGGATCTAAACTGGCAGCAAAAAGAGAATAAGAAAACTTAAGTGTGATACCAAAACTGTTTAAATGTAACAATAGAATGAATATTACTTTTTATAAATTTTGGGGAAAATATGCTCTTTTTTCTTTCTGGATGGGAAGATTTATCATTTTTCAACTAAAACTAATAAGTTAAAATCTGTACATGAGTGAGGAAAATGTTGTTATCGTTGAACTGAACCAGGCTGGCTGTTTCACCCTGTTTCTAGTCTTTATGCTAAACTAAGCTAAACTAAGCTAATCTAACCATCTGCTGGTGGACGCGTCATATTCACAATATAGAGACTCTTAATTCCCATGGTTAGTGTAAATGGAAACAGTGAGAATTATACTACTTTCTTTTTTTCTTGTAATGACGTTTCTGTGTTAAACACAGGCACACCAGGAAATCAGGAAACCGACCTTATTGAGTAACAGCCATAAAAGCCATTTATGACCGTTTACAGCATGCTAACAGCTTGGATGCAGGTACAAGATCAATCCAGGCTCCAAGTAAACCGCAGGCCTACATGGTTAAGATTCTTTTGCTAACAACAAAATGCTTTGCTCGGAGGTGAGGAAAAGACGACATAGTTAAAGGACAGAAACAACAACCAGGCTGATGACCTTGCTGCCGGGCGCGGTGTGGCTGCTGTTGGCCTCCTCGCTGGTGATTTTTCCCACCGTGTCTGCCGGAGCCTGTTCAGCTCAGGAGTTTAACTGCTCTCAGGGGTTGTTATGTGTGCTGGAGGACCGTGTGTGTGACTTCACCGACGACTGTGGAGATGGCAGCGACGAGGAGGACTGTGAGTAAAGCAAGAAAAAAAAAATACAGTATTATAATCTGAAGCTAAATGTGATGAGACGAAATACATGTTACAGGTACTTTACAAAGCCACTCAGTGGTAAATGTGTGAATGTGCAAGTGAAAGCAACATTTTCCAGGGATTGTTAGGGAGGGCAGTCAATTGGAGAGTGTCTTCCCTCCGCTTAGGGAAGGTATGCAGAGTTTAACACATTGGATATGACATTTTCATGATGCACTGTCAAGGCCATTTCCAGCCCAAATCACACTCTTTTTTTAAAGATCATTTTTGTGTTTATTTCACGCTTACAATAGTGGAAGTGCTTCTAAAACATTAAACTTGAAAGAAAAAGGCCTAATTAATACAGTGTTTTAAGTTTCTGATTAGTCATTAAGAGTAAAAGATTGTTATACATTGTTTAAACTTCATTTTCTTATATGGAAATAATCTAAATAAATTAGTTTGCAAGTCATTATTAGTGAATGATGTTTAAAGGGGCACTATGTAGATTTTGGAGAAGAAATTCAAACTCAAAGGTTTACAATATTATTGAGGCAATAATACAAACTCAGAAATATTATTTTTTTCCATAACTTCTATAATAAACAATCTGTTCTCAGAGGAAAATAAGGCTCAAGAACACAGTTTGAAGTTAGAAAGGTGGCAGGGTCCGCCACATATAAACAAAGTATGAAATTGTGTTCTCCCTTAAGGTTAGTTTGTTTATTCCGTCATGAAAAACATAGAGAGTTTTTTTATTTAGTTTGATAAGATGTGAAAATCTATGAAGATCTTTCTCTACTGATTCAAATTTCATCCCCAAAACTACATAGTGCACCTTTAAGTGCCTTAAATGTAAAGTCTATCTCCGTAAGAGAAGTACAAGTTCTTACCTTTTATATTTCTTTATGGTAAAAAAAGAAATCACCAATTTGTACGTCATAAACTTTGAATCCTCTAACAAACCCGGAAAGCGACACACATCTTCAAAACCAGTTAATTTTCTCACATTATTTTTGCTTTTAAAGTTGCATTCTGTAATATGTTGTGAGTGTAAAAACGTACCATAGCGACCTTCCGTTAGCATGTGGTGAGTTAACATCACTAACAGTTCAAAGGGATCAAAAATATTACTACTCGACTATATACAGAACAAGATAACTATAACTATTAACAGCAGACAAAGCAAACCGGTAAAAGTATGTTTGACCAAGTTACGGATGAAAATGCACTGAGAGAACGATAATAAATGTAGCGTGGCGATGGAAGCAAAATGACTTGTGGTTTGTAAAGAGGATATATCACAATGTGCAAGCGGAGAATATCAAAAGCCTTACAAAAGGGAAGATTATCTGTATCTGTGCCTTGCTTTTTGAGGGTAGATAGTGTGGTAGTCATAGGAATCAAGGGCTTTATTGTTGTATAAACAAGCAGTGTATGTGCAGTGCAGTCAAAGTGCAGACAAGCTGTATAATGAGATGTTGTGCATGCAAATGTGCGTATTTGAACAATTAAGCAAAACCCAACCAAACAAGTCATCATAGACATATTTGTAATCAGCAGAATTTCTGACACATGATTATGTACAGATCTGAATTAATGTAGCTTAAAAGTAGCTTAGAGGCGCAGCTGATATATGCATATTTTTCTAAATGGAATATACCCAAAAACCATGGCAACCAAAAGGGCAAAACACAAGAGGCTCCTGTGACGATATTCAATTCTTAATATATCTTAAACCATAAATGTGATTCTTAAGTTCGTCACTGCTAATCCTGTCTGATTTCATACCTCTGAAAATACACTATTATCACTAATGCTTTAAAGTCCCTTGTTGCACATTTAGACATAAAGCAAAATAAGAATCTCCTCTCCATAAAATCAGGAAGCACTTGGTTTCTGCGGTCTGCCGAGTTTATGGATCTTAATGGTGTTGAGAACCAACAACTTGGTGAACGGTGTTTTCTGTTAAAGGCTCCGGACACAAGCGGTGCGACTTTGAGGAGGGATTCTGTGACCTGATCCCGAGCTCGGAGACGCTACCGGGATGGACCAGAACCACTGAGGTCCAGGGCCTCGAACACGACCACAACAACAACACATCAGGTGGGACGCGTCTGACACTTATAGGTCACACCGTGCATCCACTTTGAATCCACCACCTTCACCTCACATCCCCATCACTCACACTTCTCTCCCTCTGTCAGCGTATTTCCTGTCCCTTTCACTTGTGAGAGGAAACAGAACCACAGCAGACCTGACCAGTCCCGTCTTCCTGCCCACACAGAGCTGCCAGGTAACAAAAACCTTTTTTTTTAGGTAACTTTGGCATACAAAAAAATCTTCAGCAACCACATTACAACAGCTTTTTGTGTCTTGACTCAACAGATGAGTTTCTACCATTATGTTGGGGCAAAACGTGGAGATCTGCAGGTCTCGGTTCAGAATCACACGCTGGGTCGGAGCACAGAGGTGTGGAACAGCTCGGCACAACCACAGATGGAAACGTGGCTGCGAACAGTGATTCAGCTCTCCAGCAATCACAGTTTTCAGGTCAGTATTCAAAACTGACAATGATAGAGTTTTATATTGTGTTAATACTAAGACATTTATCGTGATTTGTTAGGATCTACCACTACATCTTATCTCAAATCCAATCTTTTTTTTTTTTCACATGAGAACGTGTTTGTGAAAAATGAAACCGCAGTAAGCAACCGCAGGTCGTCGTTCCCTTCTGCCATGTGGCCCTTTTTTCTCACATCTGTCTGCTCATTGTTTTCGATTTTCCTGCACAGAATTGTATCTTTTTGTTTTACACTCACTGCGGGCGTTAACCGTGTTTCCATCAGTTGTCCTGGTAGCAAAGCTCTGACAGTGTACCATACCATCCACCACCTGTCCAAAACCAAACTGCACGTAGAGAAGGTTAGCGACTAACTTGCGATCGTACTGTAGTGGATCTTTTCCTCAGGAGATGTTGGAGACCAGAACAGAACCAAAAGGATTGTGAAAATTGAACATAAATTGCCAAGAAATCAGTGATGATGTTTCTCTGTATTTGCTGTGTTTACAGCCTATATCCACTGCCGTCATGTGGCAAAATAAAGAAAGAAACAATTAGATAGTGAAGGTTTAAATCCAATAAGATATTAAGATATTCCTTAATTTATTCCCTAGAGGGTAAGTTTGGGTATTACAGCAGCACAAGGGCAGAATAAGTAAAGATAAGTAGAGAATCTTGAAGACAATAAATATTTCCCTTTCTTTAAATGCAACATGTGCAAAAACCTTTGAAATCCTATTTGTCCATATTTCACGGCACGTTAAGATATATTACGTAAGACACAAGTTTCCTCGAAACTGATGAAGTCATCAGGGCTGAAATGAGCTGCACAACAGGAGCCATTTATGTGCAGTGAGGGGGTACTGACCCAACTGGACCCTTCAGAGGCCATCTGGAGTCCTACGAAACCTGCTGTTCGTGTCCTTCCTATATCCTGAGACGGTGTCACCGTGTCACCCTTCTCCTCCTCGCTGCCTTCACCATCTGTCACCGACTGCTTTCATAACACGGCTGAACTGGCGCCGGGGGTTAAAGGGAGGTCGACTCTCTGCCAACAATCGCTTTCCCCTCCATTAATCCACTTCCTGTTTTAAAAGGCGGTCGAGTTAATTGGGTTTTTATTTACCACAGTGATTTCGGCGGATTTCAATTTCATTTCGTTTGCTTAATGATCAGTACTTTTTCACCTGCTTAAGTTCTCAAGGGTTTTTGAGGTCGTTCTCTAATAGCTTGGAAAACGATTTTCCAAGCATTGCTGAGATTTCTCCATATAAATATTAAATTCCTATAAGCCTATAAACGTTTGGCCCAAAGTATGAAACAAAACCATAGAAAATGTAATCTGTGATGTGACTAAGGAGTATTTTGTAGAGCTGCTTCTCCTGACAATAACTAAGTGCCTCTGTGGGCATAAAACACCCATTTCTTTCTGAGAGAGAGGGTGCATTGTCTGGATCAGATAAACACACAAGTTTGTTCCTGAAATCTTAAATACACAGCTAAGTATGCTCATCGCTATCATAACATTTACTGTATTGCTTTTATGGCCTCAAAGTCAGGTTCTGAAGAACAAATAAATTGTGGCTGACAAGAATGACTAATGAAAGCTGTTTATTTGAGTGCTTTCTCCCATGTTGACACAGTCCACAATTTGTTTAGATCAGTCATAAATGACGAGCTATAAAGCCTCGCCAGTGGAGATAAAGCTGTTCCGTGCACTTTGACCAGGGCAGCTTATTAGCGCTGTCACAGTCGGAGAAAATGTGATGTTTTTTTAGATAGCTAGCATTCTAATCAATCTAATCAACTTTTAGATGAAAAATAAAAAAAACAATCCATATATTTCATGGTCCCCAAATGATGATGCCAACTGACTTTGGTCCTCTAACGTGTCCTCTCGCTAGCCTACTTTTGAGGGTATTATCTTAACAACTATTGGACGGACTGCCATGGAATTTTCCTGCTCTGTTTGAATTGTAGAAACTTTGGTGATCTTGACTTCCAAGTCAAAATTTGAATTTGTTCAGTGACCAAATGCCTGCAAAACCCTTGACATTCCATTAGCCTTATCTGTTTTTGTGGTAAGTGCCAATGAACCGAAATTAGCATGCTGGGCACACAAAATTCAGATGGTTACCATGGTGAACATAACCATGTGTATTTGTGTACGGTGCTATTTAGCAAATATTAGCTTGCTAACACACTACATCCGCAATGTAACCATGGTAAACATAACCATCTGTATTTTGTTAGCTTGTGCTAATTAGATTGTATTTGTGGGCTAACACGCCTAATTTTTAAAACAATATCCATATTTATTTGTGTTTAGTGCTAATTATCTTATATTAGCATGCTAATACACTAAGCTCAGATGGTAACTATGGTAAACCAAGTCTTTTTTTTTAGATTATTTCCAAAAACTTGTGTTTAGTTTAGGGCTGTAACATTAGGAAACAATGGTAGCGTAGTTAGCTAGCCGCTCCTACATGAGTAGATGCATGCTTTCTTTGGCGATGTGAAATTTGAGCAGGTGTAGTTTGCAAGTAAAGTAAATAGTTCTTCCATTTATCTGCTTACAAGGTCTCTGGATTATCTTGAGTAGCCGAGTCATGATATTCTAGAACAAAACATTGCTGTACTTTGGGCTCTTTTCACATCACAAGCTAAGTAGCATTCAAGAGGCAGCAGACATCGCCAAAGCAGCTTGACCCTAACCTTAAATCTCAAATATGCCCACTACAATATAGCGTGTCATTGCATTTACTACACTATTGACCATCGTTTACAAGCCTTATGCTGGCGTAAGCATTTAGCTCAAAGCACCACTGTGCTGTACAGTGATCACAGAGTAGCTTTCATGGAGTGTCAGCATTAATCTAGCATGCACACATAATGTGCACGCAGACCAAAATACCCAACAGATTGCGAAGAAAGGTAATAAGAAGATGTTTTCTGTGTGTCGACCAGGTGCTGATTCGAGGGAAACTTCCTGACGGCAGTGAAGCCTCAGGGGTCCTGGCCATCGATGACCTATCCTTCAGTCCGGGCTGCCTGACTGTGACCGGTACTACCACCATTAATGACATCTCACTACACAGACGGGACGAGTTCAGACCTTGACATTTTGAAATATCGCCACACATAAACAGACCGCCACAAACTTGTTTTGAATACTGATAACAGGGGAAGACATTAAAGCACCGGGGAAAGGATTCATAACAGGAAGACTGAATCATTAAAATAGTGCTTACGACACATTTCCCCGCACAGAGTATGGAGCGCAGTCAGTGCCACGATCTACGAGTTTATTTATGTCTGCCGTAGCGTTCTGCCTGCACCTCAGTGATGAATGTGACCAGGCTGAACATCTTAGGTGGGAGTGTTTGAGAAAGCACAGTCCATTTTGGTGTTTGGGACAGAATTTTTACACGTTGCCTTGGTGATATACAGATATTCCAGCTGCAGGCACAACATATAGCATGTTTTACAGCTGCTGTAATTCATCCAATATACTGTGAGATGATGTTCCTCCTCTCTGCTTGTAAAACACGAGTGTAAGCTTCTTTATTGATTGTGTTGTTTGGGCTGCAACCTGTGGCCTTCAGCTTTTTTTAGGTCTTTTTCCCCGTTGGAGCCTCAATGCCATTGCGGAGACGGAGCTGGTCTCGAGGCAGAAATTACGTCAAGGCTCCGAGCCTTAGCACCACAGTTTTTCAAGGCTTTTTATTGAATATATACATTTTTAAAAATGTAAGGTCATTAATGACCATGGACGGTCTGCAGGCAAGCTCTCTAACCTAAATAATGTACTTGTTGTTAGTAGCAGGAGTGCCAGGTTTGATTTAAAATGTTCCTAACCCTACAATGACATATAATCATTATTATCATCATACTCATACATACATACTAAATATTGGCTTATAATTACATGGATGGGGCAGTGAAAATAAGGCAGAAACATGTCATTCTACACTGTATTTTCAGCCAAAGTTTGACATCTCTTTAACACCCTGTTCCTATAAATCACAGTCTTTTTATGTGTATGTGTCTCCGAGGGTGTTTTATGGAAGCCCATTTCTGCCAGTAACAATAAAAAACGATTGATGAAGACTTAGCCTTGATTGAAACAAAAGAATATTTCCATGTTAAGCAATGATTACGGTTATGGAATACAGAGTCAAAACTATGAGATTAAAAGTCATATTTATGTGAGAGATTGTCTTTTTAATCCATGATCGTGACTTTATTTCTATTAATATTGAAGATTTACGACTTTTTACCTCATGTTAAAAAATTTAACACAGTTATGACTTTTGTTTCATAATTTTGTATGAAATTTTGTGTTTTGTGCCTTTATTTTCCCTTTACATGGCACAAATAGGCTTCCATGTTGTGTTTGGTCTCTTCACATGTTTTGGTATCGAGCGCGCCACCGAATGGTTTATTCAGGTCGTCCTTTTATAAACCTATTTTATATTCCCAGTAGTTTTGCCTGCTCAGGTCTTGTCTGGCCTTCTCTAAAGAGAATCTGCCCGGCTTTCAGAATCTTACAAGATGTCTAATTAGTCAAATTAACTGCTTATTGCCCACCACCCTCCTTTTTTTATTTTATTTTTAAAGATAGTTACTCCTGAGTTAAGAACTTATTCCATCGCTAGCCAAAGGCCATTTAAAAACTGGATAATTCTTCACTTAACTTTCCCATACTCGACATAAGCAGAATTAAATTGAGTTAATTTAAGAGATGGGGTCTTGGACGTACTATTGATCAAAGTATCTGAACTCCATTCATTACTGAACATTTGAATCTAATCTTCCATAACGCCGCTAATGTACTCCACTTTCTCCGGGAGCTCACATACATTAATCCACTCCGCTATGATCTCCCTGAGTGCTAATGATAAAACCCCTTAATAGGACTCAGTGATAACGACTGTCACTCTCCATATGGTGCGTCTACATTCTGATATCATACCTCTAGGCCTCTTGCAACTGAACACTGTATCTCTGTGAAAAATGTATGTATCTTTATTTTTTTCATCCCATGGACAGAGAGCACCGTCCCTCCACCTGTTTGCCCCCCGTCGTGGTTCGCCTGTGGCGGCGGGGAATGCATCGAGGAGAGCAAAGTGTGCGACTTCACGCCACATTGTCCCCGCGGGGAGGACGAGGCTGACTGCCGTAAGAACTCTTGTTCCCAAATAACCCATTCGAAATAATCCACATTCTTTTACATTTCACTAAGAGCAGTTTGGTGATTTGCATCTATTTACCAGTGTTACGATGATGGTTGAAGACACATTCAAACACTAATTTTTCCAGTATTTACCAGAATCCCATCTAGTTTTCTGTTATTTTTAGATTTATGTTGTCAGTGTGGGATGAGAAACAGAACACAAGTGAATTTATCCAGGCAGTTAAACCTTTATTTGAATAGTTAAGGCAACAATCCGATTAGAATTTCTTCATTACATGACATCCTTAGAGATTTATTTCAGGACCACTAATTTTAACTGATGGAAAAGAAGCTTGTCAGCGGCACTATGTCAGGATGGGAATGAATACAAAAGACTTGCTCCCATAGCTGCAGAATTAATGGAAAATAGGCCCAAAATCCAGAAGTGAATTGATTTAGGATATTGATTTCATTGTCACTTTTCTTTTCAGTGTAATATTGAGCTTTCATTGCTGTTAGCAGTGTGTGGAGCTGAATTTTAAGCTCCTTGGGAGGTGTAGTTAACTCCTGCCAAGTTTTCATGTACTAAGGCTTGTACCTTTGACTTTTTTGATCAAAGAACCAGGCATTTTCTGAAGCCGTCAGAAATCTTTTGTACTTTTTCATGTACATACAAGACTGACGGCTTCTCTGGAGCTTTGATCCAATATATCCTCATACCTAAACGATGGAATAGGTAATCTGCCAACAGCTGCCAAGAAATTGGCATTTTTGTCAGATTTGGCGCTGAAAACATTTACAGCTACATAATTTTGCTCATAGTTTGGGTTAGACTAAGTAATTGATTTAAGTTAAGTGCACTATGTTATCTAAATACATTATGTAAGAAAACATAAGTCACTGTTGACTTTTTGTTTCAAACAGGACACAAACAACAGTCTCCTCGGTGAAAGTGCCGTCAGCCTATATACATTCTTCTGCCTTTATAACTCCTTGACTTCCTCCTTTGCTCTCGTCATTAATTACTACAGCCACTAGAGGTCACTGCAAGTGCCAACGTAAATATCGATCGTTCCTCAGCAGTGAGAGTATATCCAGTTATATTCGGACTATAGAACTGCTCATCCATGTTGTTTTAAAAGTTGGCAAGAATCGAACCACAGGGTCCATCATCAGCTGTTCTGGAGCTCTCAAAACACACAAAAACAAATGTACTTTGTACTCAGAAAAAGTAAAAATATTCCATGACAAATGAGCAAACTCCATCTGCTGAGAGAGATTGTTGTCAGCTGCTGTTTCCAAGGTCAAGAGTAAAGTTTCAGTCTCAACTTTATCTGAGTAAATTCTTATCTCTCTACTCATTCAGCCGCTGAGTGTGACTTTGAGGGTGGATCTTGTGGCTGGTACGAGCTCACCCTTGGCGATGGCTTCGACTGGGTCAGGGGCTCTTCAGAGGAGGTACTGCCGCACTACTACGGACACCCGCCACCTCTGGACCATACTACAAACAGCACTGAAGGTAGAGACGCATAGATTCAGTGTGCTGCCATGAGCAATATGCACCTGCCATCATCCGTCGCTGGTGTAAGAACAGAAATATGAAGAGCTGATAAGATGAGCTCACTGTGTCCGGAGTGTTAATCAGAGAAGATAATATATCTACAGATAGAATCGAGGTTTTGTGGAAGGAAAGAAAATCCTTTTTCTGTGTGTTTTCGGGAGATAAGCATTTCATGGAGAAATGCCTCCTCAGCCATCTGAATAATAGAAAAGGAAATCGACATGTGCCGTACCCATTCTGCATTATAACGCCGCACCATTCTCTGAAAAACACAGTACCATGCTCACACTGAAAAGCCATTAGCCTCCGCAATGTGTAACTGCAAATCATGCCTCATTACGTCTTTATGCTCAGGCTTTCCTCCACATATACCCTCCGGAAAATATTCAACTTTTTAGCATGTATTTATGGAGTTAACAGGGATTCCCCTTGTACATTTACTGGATATCGGCGTGCATTTTTTTTCGGCAACACCATCTGTTGTTTTGTCGTGTACATTGTGTGAACACGCTGTGAGGAGACGCTCTGCTGGACTCAGATTTGGAGACTGTGCAGGCGGCGGACTGAAGTCTCTGTTATGTGCAGCGTCTTCATATGTTTCCAGCTTTGTGAAACGGCACACGGTCCTGGTGGGAGCATCTGTTAGAAGATTTAGAGGAAACGATTGTGAAAGCTCAAAGATCTGGTCTGCAACGATGTGTAGGCATGTGGTGGTGCTCAAACAGGGCTTATTTGGCAGTCAGACACCGGACGGGAGCCAGTAAATTATTCCAAGTCCGGCACACCCCCAGCTCGTTGTACGAACATCAGGCAGAAGGGATTCTTGCTGTTCATACCCTGCCATAGACCAGCTGTCAATTTCATTTCACAACTGTTTTTAATAAGTCTTTACATTACTTACATTACCACCGCAATGCCCAAAACTTGGTGAGGGCATCTGGTGCTCCATCCTCTTGGATGCCAGTACGATAGATAAAAATGATTGAGTTCCCTCGATGGGGCCTAATGTGCAAGAGTGATGGAGTGCCCAAACTATTTATTTTAACAAGGCATCTTTTTTTTGGCATTTACTTTACAATGTAAGAAGTCTAACCATAGATACAAATGTCAACTGCTAGCTGATGAGCTAAAGCTAAAGCACAACTTTGAATTTGAAAACGTATTGCTTTTTCTCTCCGTGTTATCTGTAACTGAAAGATCAATTTTTTTCACTTTCTTCTTTCCACAAACAATATATTAAACAGATGAGGCGTTAGCTAAATAAAACCACAATTGTGTAAAAACCCAGCTAGCTTAATGCCTGCTAAAGCTAACTAGCTAAGAAGACGAGCACTTGCTGCTGAATCAGCTTTTGACTATAGTGAAATTGATTCAACAGGGTGTGTTCAGATGATTGCAAATTAATTCCTGAAGTTCATTACAATATAGAATGTAGCCTAGATAAGCAAAACAACGCTAACAGTGACACAAAAAGTACTTGAGAAAATGTTTAAAGAGTTGGATATTAAACACACAGTTGCCCACTTAAGTAGGAAATGTAGCCCACGAGTAGTAAATTATACATGTATTTACAGTATATGTTTGTGTCATATTATGGGATGACCGATTGTGGCCCTGGCCCATTATCAGATCCCATATTCAGCATTTTTCTAATTATTGGAATATGTTTTATCATATCGGTGATAAAATAAATTCATTTTACAGATTCACTGCTTTGGCTCTGACAGCAAATAAATTAAGAGAGTAAAAAGTCGTATTTGCCTCCAAAATGTAGCAGGGTTGGGAACATACCGTAGCAGAAAATTAGTAGTAGAAAAGCAGTTCAGTAAATGTACTTAGTAACTTATCACTGGCTCCGTGTGTGTGTGTGGTTTGGCCACAGTTTGACAAGTTGTGTGAAATGAAATGACTCACTTCAAATCACTGCCCGCCGAGCAGCTGTTTGCACATTTCCAGCCCGGCTGTTTTAGAAGCCTTGCCGTTGTCCTCTGACCCGTCTCATCAACAAGACACCGTTGGCATGGCGACTGTAGTCGACAGGATATGTTTTGTTTACCCCATGAATCTTAATATGCTCGCTAGACATTGTCGCATACAAAAAAAAAATGAAATGAGCCCATCTGGCAGCAACAACAGTGTGCGGAGGCATTAAGTGGAGAAGTATATGAACCTCTCCACTGTCTGTAGCAGTTTTAGCTCTGTGATTCACAGTCTGGCAGAACACGTTGTTTGCAGCGATGGGGGCGTGTGTGCTTTAAGTAGATGCTGAAAAATTGCTTGAACGGTGTCTTCTCGCTCACTGCAGGCCACTTCATGTTTATACTGATGAACAGTAGCAGTCTCTATCCGAACGCTGTCCTCAGAGGGCCCTGGTTCAAACAGTCGGCCTCCGGGTGCACAATGACCTTCTGGTGAGTCACAAGCAGAATCTATACATCCACCTGCAATATCCGACATTTTCCACTCGCTTCCTCCCTTTCCTTTTTTTCCTCTTCCTCAGACCGTAATTTCACCCGCCTGAGCTCTGCTCTCTCAGCATCTCTTATATCTCATAAACAACAATGGGAAGATACACATCAGAATCCCTCATGCTTTGACAGTTTTATGGCCCCTAAAAGTTAATGTCAAATGACAGATTTTATATTTCCACTGGGTGATTGGGGGGGTACCTGGCAGAACAGTGCTAGAGGATATAAATTGCTTTTTTTCCTTTTTTGCAGAATAATCAAAAACCCTCATGTATTAGGCCTGCATGTATAGCAAGCATGTGTATTGTCATATAGACGCAATCTGCTGTATACCACAGAATGCAAACATGTCTCCTGCCTCTATTTCAGGCATTATAACTCGGGCATATCTGTGGGGGCGGCGAACATGTACCTTCGAGTCAAGGGAGTCGAGAACAACACTGTCATATGGAGGACTTTGTACGACCAGGGAAGGCGTTGGAACCAGGCCACCGTACAGCTGGGCCGCATCAGCCAGCCATTCCAGATCGCTCTGTCTAAGATCAGCCTCGGCGTGTTTGACGGAGTCTCCGCCTTGGATGACGTCACCTTCGAGAACTGTTCGATGCCCCCGGCGGTGGCGGAGTGCCCCGCGCACACACACTTCCACTGCGTGCACACCAAGGCGTGCGTGGAGCACTTGCAGCTGTGCGACCTTGTGGACGACTGCGGGGACGGATCCGATGAGGAGGGATGTTGTGAGTGTCTCTTTTGGTCACGAATGTTCAGCTCAAATCGTTTATGTAAAGAGGAGCTCCACTGAACTTCTGTTTTATATGATTTCCATACTTCTGTATATGTGAAAAAAAGTATCTCATGAGTCCGGAACTTTGTTAAAATACCTCATACCTCAGATCAATCTCCTGTCATGTCTCACAGCTCCAGAGCTGCAGTGTAACTTTGAACACGGGCTGTGTAGCTGGACACAGGAACACAGTGGAGGAGACGTGTTCGACTGGACCCGCACCCAAGGCCCCACCCCCTCCTTCAACACCGGGCCCTGGAAGGACCACACTCTGGGCACCAGCTACGGCCACTACCTCTACATCGAGTCCTCCATGCCCCAGGAGTTCAAGGACACGGCTGTGTTGCTGAGTCGAGTCTTCCAGCCCACCCATCAACGCGGCAACGACCTGTCCAAGAACCACCAACGCTGTGCTTTCCGCTTCCATTACCACATGTTCGGCTCCCACGTGTTCTGCCTGGCAGTTTACCTCAGGACCTCAGCGACGGGCCGCGGGTACATGGTGTGGGTACGATATGGAGACCAAGGAAACATGTGGCACAGGAAGACGCTTTACCTCAGCAGCATCAAGCCTTTCCAGGTAATATAATGCTACAGGGTGCTTTACAGGAAGGGACTCACTGAGTGCACACAGAATCTTTCTGTCATCAGTTTTTTTCTTGCTTAGCAATGAGCAGAAAGCCAGATTATGTTTTAGATGTTCCAGTTAATTTGCGTAAACCACGGAGGAGACACCTCGTTATGTACCATCTGGCCATCTGCTTCATAACCACGTTCAAGATTTGGCGTCGAACAGCGACCATTCTTGGCCAGGGAAACAATGTTGCCCAGTGCCCAACGTTTGCTAGGATACTGTAGGGTAGTAAGGTTCACATTTTTAAAAGGCTGGTTGTGTTTTGTTTGTAAAATCTTCATCTGCAAAGTAACTACTCACTTTCAAATTAATGTAACGGGTGAAAAGCACAGTACTTCCCTTTGAAACGTAGTCGAGTATAACTCAAATTTATCACAAAATGGAAATGTTCAAATATCTTTACGTAAAAAAAAAAAAAGTACTTAATTACTTTCCGCCTTGGTTGTATCATGATAATGCTTCACATCACACCACTCTCTGAATCATTTGGATTCAGTCCCCTTCTGTAACACGCAAGACACGCGCGGCAGGTAAACACAGTTCCCTGTCCGGAAACAATGAACCCAGTGAAGCAGAGAGTCTGTATTTAAGAGTGCACCACCGCGACGCACGACGAACATCTCTTTAATAGCTCCACTGCTTGACATCGATCCCTCAAGATGGATGTTCCGTTGTCACCACTCTTGAGTGAGTATAACTTGACAGGCAGTTAAAGACTTTTCCTTCATTATGGCGTTGAAAACAGGAGCTCTGTTTGTCAAGTGTATTGACTGCAGAAAGGGTCATAAGGGAACAAAAAGGAGACATTGATTAATTAAATTCAGGTTCGGGATGAGCTATTTGCTCCCACAGTGGCGCGCTGCCACAAAATGACGCATATACACATATATATGAAAGCAAAACAACACCGTCTCAGCTCAGAACAACTTGAGAAATCACACGGAGAAAGCAACAATGAGCTCTGCAGCATTAAAGCTAATTAAATTGTTTCCGAGACTCGGTGTTTGCCAAGGCGGCAAGTTGAAACGGCTGATTATTGGAAAAATATTTCAAAACGTGTTTGCTAAACTCTGCCGCTTGAATCATGCTAATGTGACATTCAAAAACCTTTGGTAAACACTCACATGCTGCCTCTTCCAGATAGCGCTTCAAATAAACATTTAACAGGCTTTCTTTGCTTATTAGATATGCCCATTCAGTGCCTGACGATTCCTACAGTCACAACATTATCAGCACAAAACATATCCTTATTTTTGGGTTTTGAGTCGCCTTCTCTGAAAGCTAATATCAGACTCCCTTACTTCAATAACTCCAAATTATGTTCCGCTCCTTTGCCGTGACACAAAGTCAACAAACCCAGTGGCTGCTGACACAAGTAATCTGAAGCAATAATCCTTTAGCTAACGATCTGTTGCTTTGGAAGGAAGCAAAATACACTCAAACTGCATGAAATGGCGACAGCTAATGGAGGTTTAAACAGCTTTAGGGAGTCAATTCATATTTCTAGTAATATACTATTCTGCATGCGTGTTAACTGGTATAATAACATAGCATCAAAACAAGCTAGCAGACACAAAGCTTTGGTTTTTGAGGCTACTAGCGCTAACTGTAGCCTGTTAGCTGTACATTAGCTAACAGTTAGCTACTTAGAACAGAGATGAGGCACCGTTGACATTCAATTTGATTAATATTTTTTGGCTGCCAGTCCAGTATTCAGTCTCCTCTTTTCAGCTCTGGTTTGTATTTTCAATCTAGTTATTTAGGTTAGACATTTTAAGTTCTTCACTGGTTCGCTAACAGCTAAACGTTAGTTGCTGACCGGTTTTGATTTAAAAGTAAAACAGGTAATATTGTCAACAAATGTGAATTGACACTGGATTAAAGGATTAATTGTGTTTGCTAACAAGCTGACTTAATCGATTTCTAGTCCTGAGGGGTCAGTAAAATAGAAAATAAAAAAAACAAAAACATGCTGCATAGCACTGTCTTTTTAAAAGTACAAGCAAATGCAATAGCAGTGCACGGACTACGTAGACCTGAAATGGAGCGTTAGTGTATTTGGCCAACTCATAAATGTTATTCCAATATTCACTTCTTTCTGCTCTGGTCTCCACCAACACCAGGGGAAATTATGTGACTCTTTAAGTTGCCAAACATTTCACTTTCCTTAGCAAACAGCTGACTTTACCAACAGACAGTAAAAGAATAGAAGCAGTAATATTGTCGACATATCTGACCTTATTATTTAGCTAAAAGTACAGCCTGATTCAGTAAATCACTTATTTGCAACTGGTTAGCTAGTAGCCACTTTAGCTGGTTCTTGTACTGTCAGTCTAAACTGATATTTTGTTATGTTAACCTGCATTTTTCCCTTTTGCCAGATTTTGATTGAAGGTACAGTCGGGGATGATTTTAACGGGGACATTGCCATTGATGACCTTTCCTTTCTGAACTGCGAGCCGTATGAAGGTAAGTGATTAGGCCATAAAAAAATGTATGAACTTTTTAGGGGAATTTTATTGTTCTCCTACTTTCTTTAACCTGTTAAGCCCGATTGGGTTATTTTTTGAGCTACTACAATTACATTGAAGTGAAATACGTGTATAGTTTGGTAAATATAAATGGCACATTTGGAGAGTCTGCCTGAGTGCTCTGTACTAAAACCTCTCTAATTTTGTTCTGATTGAATTTATTAGCCTGAAGTTGGCAGAGGTAAGGCTCAGATGTGTTGCAATGTTTTGCTAGAGATTCAGAGCTGCAGCTGCATCATCCCTCAGTGATATTCATCATAACATTTTCTCTCTTTTTTAAAAAAAATCTTTCATTTATGCCATGTGCCAACTTAGTTTACTCGAACTCAGTGACATATATACTTATACTTACACATCTGAACAAATATTTAAGGTATTCCCTTTATTATGATACCTTGATTATTCAAGTAGACCTTATAGTTGCAGAGATACACTCTGTTAATGAAAGAGCAGAGACAGAAAACAGAGGCTAGTTCTTCACAGGTTAATTTCAATTTCTAACTTATCCTACCATCTCTCATTCCAGGTGAGCTCTCCACACCGAACACCACAACCCCTACAGTGACCCCCCCAGCACCCACAGTCCAGCCCCACAGCTGCCCTGATGGACAGTTTGTGTGTGTGGCACATGGGGAGTGTGTCGCCAACCACAAAGTGTGTGACTTTAGACGGGATTGTTCCGACGGCTCGGATGAATTAAGTTGTGGTAAAACATTTATCTCCTCTCAGAATCTCTACAAAGACAACTTGAACTATTGTATTTTTGTGACGGTGTGTCTTTACTCTTTTCTTCTTCCAACGTTCTTTCTTTATCTCTTCCCAGCGAAGGAACAATGTGATTTCGAAGGTGGCGACACTTGTGGTTGGTTGGGCGCTTACCCCTCTCTGGTCCCGACCCACACATTTCGCTGGTCGGCTGACCAGGGGGAGAGCATTCATGATGGAGAGCAGTACCACCGTCCTGTCATTGACCACACCCTGTGAGTACCTGCAAACGATTTGTGTCACAGCAAAAACTTTAGAGCTAAACCAACAAGTCAAGTAATTAGCTGATTAAGAAAAATGGCAAATATACTCTGACTTAACCTTCTCAGATCTGAGGCCTTTGATGCTAGTGAATTAGATACCTTTTGGTATTTTGACTGTTGGTCTGTTTTTTTTACATTTTACATACAGAAAGATTTCAGCAGAGGTGACAGGATGAAATGTTAGCAGTTCATGTGTTCTGCTAACCACAGGTTAAGATGTACGAAAATGTTGTACAAAATGATCAATGAATATGTTCAAGGTTTATTACCTGACGGTGGTCACGTTGGTGGAAGTACCGCAGTTCAACTCTGCATCTCAAGTGTTGAACCAGTGGATATTCTCAAGGAGACATCGGACGATTTCCAGCCGTGTTTTTGGCAACAAAAAAGGTCAATTTTTTGACAATCTGCAGCCACAACGCGGCATTGGGGCATCTTCAGCTGTGTGTTGCGATCAAAACTGTTATTCTAGCCAAAATATGAGGCTTTCTTAACCCTAACCAAGATGTTTATGAGCCTTAACCTAAGCAGACCATGACAGCAGAGAAAGACTGAAGAGAAAAATTGATAATTGAGAATCAATTTTGCATAAAAAATTTGCAGAATCAATGACAAAATGACTCAGATTTGCTCATCTCAAAATATAAAAATCATGCCTCTGTCACAAAAATGATCACAAATGTAGAGGAGATTAAGAGAGTACATAATGGGGATGACATTTCCAGAAGAGGCAGAAGGTAGAAAATCATATCAGTTTTTTATTGTCTCTTTTATGCATTTCTATCTTTACTTCACTGAAAGCCAAGACATTTAGAGAAAAAGAACGACTGTGAGCTGAGCGAGCCTGGCTCATCCGTAGCGGAAAGTGACCTCATTGTCCTTATCTGTGTTTTATTGAGTGGACAGTGAGAGCAGAAAATGGCAGTGCACTTTGACCACTATATTTCAGTAATTTCCCCTCCTCAGCCAGAACTACAGACACTATCTTTCTTTCATCACCCTCTGCCTGAAACTCTCCTTCCTCATGCCTGCAGCAGCCTTGACTGGCTCTCAATCGATAAGGCGGGCAGAATGAAATGGAGAAGGGAAGCTGTTACTTATTTCAGCCCAAGTGGAGCCACACCTCTTATGGGAATTTAATACAGCAGGAGCAGAGAGGGGTTGGAGCAGATAAAGTCACGGGGGCTGAGAGTGCGAGGACGCGGATGAGGTCTGGAAGAGCAATTTCAGCAGCACTCGTGTTATTGTTGGCGGGCGGTTTTTGTGATTGGCAGTTTACAGAGAACAGACATGATGAGTATCAACAAGGGGAGGCAGGGGAGGGCGAACTGGCACAGAAACAACAATAATAAAGCCTTTTTTTAATCACAATCATGACCCCTCGATCTAAATTACAATCTTTTTTCCTCAACTTTGAAATGACATGTCGACGATAGCCGGACGTGAATAACTTTAGCACTGTTTATTTATTGTTATTTCCATAGTTACAACCTTATTTGTTGCATCTAGCCCATACGTATGTGAAGTCAGAGCATTGCTGTAAAACAGCTTAATGCTGTGTCAATCTCCCCCCGAATAATCAACGGAAGTAACACTAGTTTGGAGGCCAATTGTTGGTCCGACATGAAACTTTCACAAGTGTGAACATGCACTGAGAATGGACCTTACAGGGATAATTGTATAATTGTACTATATACATTTTAAAACATGTGTGGAAAGAGAGCAGGATGTGTTCAACTTGATAAAATTCATTAAAAAAAGGAATGTGCTGCAAAAACTGAGTAGAAAAAGGTGTTGCACCATCAAAGCGGTCACTGTCTGGAGGCCTTCCTTAGACAGTCATGTTTCATAAAGGGTCACTTATGTACAAGAAAGACAGTCCAGTGATCCAATAATGATGCAAACTCTCATTTATTGCTACAAGTCACCGCTGGGGGACATAATGAAGGTCTTGATCTGCACTTTCTGTCTCTCCTCTGACAGGGGCAGTCCAGAGGGCTGGTACATGTGTGCGGACAGTTCAAACGGTGGCTACGGTCAAACCACTGACCTCCAGACACCCGTCATCTCCTCCACCGGGCCACACTGCACTCTGGTCTTCTGGTACTACATGAGCGGCTTCACAGTCGGATCGCTGCAAGTAAGAAGATTTAAGAAAACTTTCCCCGGCGGAAGGGTAAAATCTCTGTCAAACGTTTTCTATTACCAAACTCATATCTGTTGTTTTCACTGTGATTTGTAGGTGCTTTTGAAACACGGAAATGTCTCTCATGAGGTTTGGTCTCAGAGCGGTAACCAAGGCAACAAATGGAGGCGAGGAGAAGTGTTTTTGGGGCTGTCAAACAACTTTCAGGTCTGTAAATTGTTTTGTTTTTTACCACTGAGCAATACTTCCAAATATGTTGTATAACCAGATTCAGTGCAATAAAACAGCTCATATCACACCCTGTTGTGTAGTCGGTGATACTCCAGCAAATGTGATGTTCTCGAATGTTATTAGCTTCCCACAAAACTTTCACAGTTTCCTAAGTTTGATTCCATGTTTTTCCAAACTTCATCTTTTTCTATGATGTCACACACTTTTAAAGACAGTGCTTGTTCATATACGATGACATGACAGTGACAATCATAGATCTTACTTAGCTGATCACGTCCTCATGCTGTGTGTGTCCACAGTTTACTTTGTGTGGTTCTGTTGAAGGACCTGAGTTACTTGCTCCATTGCTAATGACTGACTTCATTATCACCTGATTATCACATGCTAAGAAAGGATTCAATCTGTTGTGGAGATACTTTTGTAGTGTCCGAAATGTTTAAACAACTTCTTGAATGAGTGAGGATTGACGTATCATGAAGCATAAAACATTTTACGGCGCTTATTATGACTTGTTTTACTATCAGGGAACCACCTGCTGCTTTGATTGGCAGAATTATCACCAGAAGTGTCTGAGACGAAGACAATAACTGCAGCGTGAACAGCAAACGTACTTTTCTCAACTTTCAAATGTGTCTCTGACGTGTTGGGATATACTTGAGTTAACTTTTGACATGATGTTTACTGTTTCAGAGATGTGTGATTCAGATTATTGACATTGAGTTTGAGTGAAGGACAGCCTCCAAACGCGTCAGTGTAATTGGCCTAATATTAGTCACGGCAGGCTAAATTGGACACGCAGACTCGGTCGATGACGAATTGATTGAGTCTAATTCAATCTAATGAGTCTTGTGAGTGTGACAGTGATCGGAGCTGCGATCCCTTCATGGCGTCTGGCTGCTGAGGCTGTTCCAGGTCAGCGTGACCGCACAGAGGCGGAGATCAAGTGTCAGCCCTGATGGCTCGAGAGCAGTCGTCCCTTTGACTAAATACCACGGCCTTTAGACATTTTCATTAACCTTTGTCAGAGCAGACAGACTCAGATCCGCACTGATCATCCAATCAGCAGCTGAAGTGCTCTTTTCCCCTCTCTTCCTCCACTTCATCAACCGACTGCCCCAAGACGAGCGTCACTCATCAGAGCTCTTTGCTTTAGTGCCTGTCTGACGATATTAAGCATCAGCTGGCGTCTGAAGCCGTGATTATGTTTATACGACAGACAGGATAAAGAGTGGCTTTGTTGTTTTCTGCCAGGTGGTGTTCAGGGCGAAGCGAGGGATCAGCTACATGGGCGACTTGGTGATCGATGACGTCAGCTTCCTGCACTGCTCCCCTCCACTTCCCTCAGACCGGCCATGCACACCTGAGCAGTACGCCTGCGCTAACGGCTACTGCATCCCTCAGGACAACCTGTGTGACTTCATCAACCACTGCGGGGACAACTCTGACGAGGACCCCTACATCTGCAGTGAGGCCTCCTCTAACGTGTCACCGATGACACCCTAAAGGAAGATTAATTCTCAGATAATTGGATAGCCCTCGATCGATTTTCTTTTTTTTTATTGCTGTCTTCCAGAGGGCTTCAGCGTGCGCTGCAGTTTTGAGTTTGACCTCTGTTCCTGGCGTCAGAGCCGAGAGGATGATGTTGATTGGCTGATAAAAGCGGGCAGCACTCCGACAGTCGGCGCAGGGCCGTCGAGCGACCACACCCTGAGGGACCCCTCGGGGCACTACCTCTTCCTGGAGAGCTCCTTCCCACAGGCGGCCGGAGACACCGCCCGCATAACGGGACCTTTACTGAGTCGCAGGAGCTCACAGTGCAAGGTGAGGTGGAGGTTGAGGTGCAGGGGGAGGGGGGTCAGGGAGGAGTTATTTGAACAAAGCTTCATTCTCCAAAGTGGAACACATATCAACATAACACCACTGTTTTACATGTGATTTTAAGAACAAAATCAATATATTGACAGTTTATCTTTGCAGTGATGCCTCCCTGAGAACAAAGGTCATTTTTCCAGGCTCAGCATTGACTATATGGACTAAGATTAACAGATACCAGTAAAACCTGAAAAACTGCGAAAAGTCACAGACCATGGGATTAATTAAAGACACTAAAATATGTAATAAAAATTCCGCACTTCTCTAGCTTCCCTTACATGAATGCTGAAATGTATTTGGCGAATCCAATTAGAAATTGTCCTGCAGTTTGTTCCATTTCCATGAAAAACAATGTTTCCATCTATCTCTGCATGACGTATTTTAACTACTGGTACATACTGAAGATCTCTCATGTCTTTATATCCATATTTTATATTATATATTTGTAAAGCCTGACTACACTTAAATTTAAGACCAACCAGGTAAGCACAGGCACAACTGCTGATTGCGCAATACGGTCGCTGAGCATGAAAATGTCGACTGTGTCGGTCTGAAACTCACAATGACACCTCTCGCTTTGTGTCAGGCATAAGATGGAGCCTTTAAATTTTTATCCTGACAATTTGGAAATACAGTTCTTGTCTCTCTTCCAAAGAGAAATACGACACCACTTTAATGCACATCTGCTAAATATGAAGCTACAACCAGGAAGAGTTTAGCTAAGCTTAACATTCTGGCACCTGGCGTCCCCATTTTTCCTCTCTTTTATGCTATGCTAATCTAAGCACCTCCTGGTTGTCACTTCCAGTTTAGTGGACTGACACATGAGTGATGTCAATTGTCTCATTTGACAGTTTGCAGTAATTACATTATTAAAAAACGCTTTCAGATATGGACGTTTAAAATGTGACCATCTCTGACTCAGCAGCCGTTCATGTACTTACCTTTGCAAATGAAAACTGAACTTCGTGTACGTGCTTGGCAGTTTGTAGTGTGTGTGTGTGTGTTAGTGCGTGTGTGTGTGTGTGTGTGTGTGTGTGTGTGTGTGTGTGTGTGTGCGTGTGCGTGCAGCTGTCAGCCCGATGCTCTCCCAGGATGGATGTCTTGATTGACTGTGCGGTTTGCTCCGTGTCGTCTCTGTCTTATCCCACTCCTGACCTGTCAATCAATCATGCAGTCAGCAAGAAGGCACCAATTAAACTGAAGGGAGGGCTGTGCAGGGGGAAGAGAGAGAGGGAGAGAGGGAGAGAGGGACGGCAATCTCCCTCCTGAGATGAAGGGTGTTGTTGTGCCGCTGCAGCTCGTGAACAAGCCTCCATTTGGAGAGAAAACACATAAAACCGCAATACCGCCTCAGTGTGGGGGGATGGAAGGAGAAAATTTCTCTCCGAGCTTTAATAAAGAAGAGGAGTGAAAGGAAAAAGTGCATTGATCTTGTGACAGGATCTAAACTTAATTACCTTTGTGTGCACATACTTTTGGTCTTCTTTTGGTTTCATATTCTGCCCCGAGGAGAAATGCTTATTCAGGGGAAAGGACAAGTGGAAAAACTTAATGGAAAAGAAAGCAGTTGCAGCCAAAGAAGACATTATATTTCTGTGTAGTATCATGTGGAACGGTTCCAGTGCAGGACAATTTAGAAAAATCACACTTCTACACAATTCCACATATGTTTTGCTATACGTCCTTGGCCCAGATGCGTTTCTACCTCCACATGTCCGGAGACGGCATCGGGACCCTCAGCGTATTCAGGAAAAGCGAAGGAGGCCTTCATCACCTTCTGAACGTGACGGGAGATCAGGGCAACTACTGGCAGATGAAGGAGATCCCGCTGAGCGACACCTGGGACTTTGAGGTCATGTTTGAGGGCAAGGTGGGCCGAAGTCCAAAGGGTGACATCTGCCTGGATGACATCACTTTCTCTCCAGGGTGTCTGCTTGCCTCCTCCGCTGGAGTAGAGGACACTCCTCCACCTCCTGCAGGTACTCTCCTTTTTCTTCTTTGATATTTATATGCTAAGCGTTGGTATTTTTTCTTTCTCTGGTCTGACTGTGTCCCCCTCCTCCTACCTGACCCCCCCTCTGTACTCACAGCAAGAACAAAGTGAAGCTCTTGGAATACTTTTGTTGTTATTTCCAGGGACAAATATCTTTGGTATTAATATCACGACTCTTATCCATCATATTATATCCAAATGTGATTTACTATAATCCTCCTCTCACTTTCAAATGCCTCTTCCAGTCAAGTGGAACAAAATGTCACTTTGTCAAGTTTGATTTATGCATCTGCGTTGTATCGATACCGGCGCCTCCTCAGAAATGTAATTGCGTGCCACAGTGACGCGGGATAAACGACTGTAATTGGTCCGCCTGGAAGAATCTTATTTTCCAACTTCTCCTTAGCGTGCTTAGCAGTGGTGCTGGTAACTGTAACTGAACTGTAGTTTCCCCAGTGAACACACCACACTCATCGACTGTTGCCTGCTGTTGGGTTATGCTTCTCCTCTGGAGCCTCTTTTTGTTGCTGGACTGTTTCCAGGCGAGAGAGATCACACAGGCTGCCCCTCAAAGAGCAGCCCGGTGTACTGAAACCAAGTCGTTCAAGCCGGGTTCGTATGGATCTGCGGTCCTCCCTGCGATTAGTCCACTGTCTCTATCCCAGTGGATGGATGGGTTGCCAATGAGGTTGGCTCAGCCATGTTTGTAATAACATTAGTGACCACTGCAACGGGGCTGCCCAAAGTTGCCCATCTATAAGGTTCGATCTGACCTGCCACATCTGGCCTGCCATTGCCTCTGGGTGTGGCCTGTAAAATGTTCTTATTAGGACCCATAATTAGATGGATGAATCTAATGGTCCATCTAATGCTGATCTAGGACCATCAATCCCATGCTGATGATCCTGGATCAACTTAAACAAATCATCCAAGATCAAACGTGGACAAGACGGACATTGTATTATTACTCCTCACGCCGATCAGAGGCAGAACACAGCTGTTCCGTCAACATTGTGATACGCCACAAGCACCAGAGCATTATTTAAGTGCTCATAGAACCCGGGGTTACTGTGCATAACCAATGTGTTGCTGTGAGAACTGTTTGGGCAGTGTGAAAGTGCGTGACACGTAGGAGTTGGCAACCCTGCCTTAGTGACCTTTTTCTAAGGGTTTTCTTACCTCCCCTGTCATCAGGAAGCTGGATCAGAAACTAGTGTTGACTCGTTGCCCACGAGACTCACTGATACACCTCTGACAGCTTCAGTACAGTATTATTATAAATTTCACAGTGGTAGTTAAGTCCAGGAGACAAAGAGGGAGGATTAACAAGGCACTGTCCTTGTGAAAGAGGAGCTACAGTAAAAACCCCTGGCTCTTTGTTGTGGAGCAGTAATAAACCTCCAGTATATTTCTTTCAAACACTGGAGCTCTGATGAAGGCTGGAACATATTGGTTCTATTATTGTGCCTGAAAGAAGTAGCTGGGACTGCAGCCTTCTTCTCGCCTTCAGTAAAAACCTGCAACTGTTCCCCCTCAGGGGCTGATCTCCTGTGTGAGAATATTTCAAAATGACTGACAGGGCAAAATGAGCTTGGCTGTCCCAAGCGCCAAATTAGATTATTTCCCTGACTTTGGAGAGATATTGCTATACTAAAATGTAGATAATTGCACTTTTTGATGACTTCCAGTGTAATAGTGTGCTGATATGAGCAATCAGAGTATTATTGGCTGCTGGTATATTAAACCCCGTCTTCATTTGAAGGATTACATTTAGAAAGTTTTAGAAAGTGAGTCAATGATTATAAAGAAAACAAGATTAAATTCAGCTGGCCTTTAGTGAAGGGCATGACCAAAACCTGTTTCAGATCTTTCACATCTGTCGATAATGTACAATTTATGTGAGTGTTAAACCACTTTAATCCTCAATTTCCCACAAAGGAAATTTCTTTATTTAATGTAAAAAGTTAAGAAATTAAGATTTTGACCAAAACAATTATCATACTCTATGTTTTTCACATCTGAGCTGCTCATTTTCATCCTGTTCCCGCCAAAATAATATTGAGATATGATGAAAAAGCACAATCAATATGCAGTATTTCTGGAACGTGACGCAAACCCTCGGAACATTTCCTGATAACTCCTGAAGAAAACACTTCAGTGCAGCGTTTGTCACTGTCCGCCTGAGCCCGACTAAAGCCCCATCATTATCTTTATCTCATACTTGGGAACTATTCATCTGTTAGATTTGGCTCTGCATCCCTTTGCTTCTTTACGAGTGAACCCCTTTAAGAGGCGAGTGAAAAGAACAAGAGCTGATTTATTGCTGGTGTTACTGTGGCTATAATTGGCTTATTAAATTTATTGCCTTTCACTTGTATTGGATGCTGGTGAGACGGGAGACTTTCTGGATTGTCTGTGCTCATGGAGGGATGAAACTGTGGAGCTGTGAGGCCTCCTTCATCACTCTCCTTGTCATTTTGAGATGGAGGCTTCTCTTCGGTAGCAGTGACGTGATGTGCAGTGAAGACTTTCCTTATGGATGTGTCTTTCTTTAATTTATATCACTGTCTCACTGTCTCCGTGCATTTGTCAGTACTCGTGCTCGCAGTTAACAGCTCGCAGGGTCAGGCTGCTGATTGGCCACTAAAGAGCTGTAAAGCAGTTCGGCCTCGCTGAGATGTAACGTAGCCCTGTGCGCTAATATTGCCTCCATTTTAAGGCTGTTACATTTAGCATCTCACCAACAGTTTATCATCCGGCGCTCTCGGGGTCTGCGCGCTGCCTCCACCAATGCTCGAGTGTTATTTCTGTCCAGAGCAGCATGTAGAAACCGAAGGCTGCCAGAACAAGTTTTTCCAATGCATTTTCTCACAAAGGCGTAGTGGTATTGAGCCATGCAGATATCTTTATTTTTTTATTTATAAGTGATGCCGTTATAATAAAATAATGTTTTAATTTTATGACTTATCCCACCCAGATTAGACTGAATCTGACCTGGTGAAAGGCATCAAGAATAACTCTAATAATCATACAGAAATATCCAAATTCTCAACAAAATTTGGACTGTTCATAATCAGTTAAAACTTCCTTGTAGTATGTTTAAATTGTACATTCAATATTATGCATTTCTTGCAAGTTCTACGCATGTAGCTACAACCCTGTCCAGACTGACTCAAAGTGAGTGCACCAGCACAAAGACGCTTATATGAATATGTAAACTGTAAACGATTAGCTGAAGCGAAGGAGCCGGCAGCATCTGTCATAAGGATTCAGGTGCGTAGAGCTACGAGGCTGAGAAAAAAACACAGAGAAAACATAATGCTGCGGTGAAAGGGCAGGAGACGTGTTTTTTTTTTTTTTTCTCAAAACATGACAGTAACTCTTTCAGAACAGGTAGAAGCAGTGCAAATAAAGATGGATGGAAATAAAAAAGGGCAGCGGGTCTGGAGAATAGAGACAGAGAGGAGTGTTTCTTCGAGGTTAAGACAGGGAGCGACACCGCTGCCCTGACAGTGAATTGAAGATCGTCTGCCATTAAAACGGACCGAGATGGAGAGTCTTAGCTGCTGCAGGCTGCAGAGAATGTGCAGTAATACTGATCAGACCAAAGACAGCAGGAAGTGTAATTATATACTGAACCCCCTCAGGGCAATTTTCCTCCAGTGCCTCATTCTATAATACGTTATATGATGGAGTGGTGGAGCATGTGGTGGTTTTTTGTTTATGCCCGGGCATTTTATATTGGATTTAACAAGACATCATAGGCCAACACCTGCAACATGGGCTCAGCACATTCCGACGCTATGTGCTGTATGTGTGTTTGCCAACTGGACGGAACAGAAAAGTAACATCCAGCAATCATTTTAGACACAGCCGAGTCCCAATTTAACATCTTTCCATTCCCTGCTGGAGCTCTGTCAGACGTTATTAAATGGACTCTTTACCTAATAAATAATGAACGTGATGAGAGAACTGGGGAGCCGAGTCGAGCTCATGACGATCATTAATAAAGGCTTCAAATGGCAAAATAAGTTTTTCAATCCACCAGAAAACTATCTTGTTCCTTCTTCTTTTCATGTCTGAAGGAAGCCGTCGGCTTTATGAGCTACATCCGTACAATCTGTTGATATGCGAGGTCAAAGTTAAAGGAGCAGTATGTAAGAACTGGCCACCTGTTGAAGTCATACTCTAAAGCTGTCAGCATATCACCAGACTAACCGCTAACTGCCGCTAACTGTTGTTGCCGTTATTAGCTCAGTTAGCTGTGTAGCTAGCAGTTCTGTGGGTTCCCACAGCAGGAAAAGCAGCATTCAACTGCATGTGTTAGCTGGTTAGCATGCATGCTAACTTCAGTAGATGCCTCTGAATTTTAATGCAAAGAGATCAAAACTGATATTTCTTCAAATTCTGTCTTCTGTCTTCAAATTTTAGTCAATTTTAAAATGTTTTATTGTAAAATTCATACATAATGCACCATTAAGTGTGGCGTTGTGCTGCACAATAATGCAATTATTACAAGTCATTTTCCCGGTTATCAGTATTATATTGTCTGATTTAATTTGCCTCTGATGCAGCATATTTTCTCTCTCTGCAGTCACCGGCAGAGCCCTTGATTAAAAAACATGTCGATCAATCTTTGCTCACTGTGACCCCGGTGCTGAAACAAGTAACATCACTTGGATAGATAGAAAAAAAATCTTGTACCTAATAAAGAGGCCACTCAGTGTGTATCAGAATGACAAAAAGCCATTACTCTAACAGATACATGAGGCCAGCACTCCTACTAGTCTTCTACTCTGTCCTCTTCTTATCATCCGTGGTCTCTGATCTCATAAATTCAATTTAATCTTCAATTTGACGGCTGTGAATTTGACATGATCTGATCACAAGGCACTTTCTGTGTATGAGGCCGACTTATCAGACATGCCGTGAGAGAAATGTGGTTTCGATGCCATCACTGTAAATGGAATATTAAGCAACGGAGGCGTATGAAGATGAACACATACTGCTTATGGCACCAATGCTGTCATTATAATTAGAGAAGCAAGCGGGTGTTTCTGAGTAAGAGCAGCGGAATTCTAGACCATCACAGTCCACGTTGTGTTTTTGACCATCCAACCTGACCGGCTGGACCTGGACTCGCCCCAGGGGGGAGGAGAGTCAGAATAAAAGCCATGTTAATCCAGCTTGGTTTAAGGCTGCTCCCGGCTAATGTGCGGTCAAAAGGAAGAGGAAATTGGCAAAGTGGGCCGGCCAAACGCTATGAAACCAGAGACTGATTCCTCCACCGCAACATCGCAGATCAAGCTGTTGCTCTCGACAGGTGGACCGTGTTCTGAGCCGACAGAACGCAGGACTACAGCCGGACCCGGAGACGTGGACTCTGTGTCTGTAACATCGATGCTCGGTGCCCACACACTGTCAAAGTTGTTGGACAGTGTTTCCCCCGATGTGGAACTTTTGATATAAAGATGCCGACCACGTCTTGTTTAAGCTGTTTACATTCACCCACAGCCAGATTAGTTTACAAACATTAATTTTGTTGGGCCAACCTGTGTTGCAGAATGATGAATAAATGACCTTGTGCCTCGAAGAAGAGGAGGTGAAGTGCAGCAGGAAAACAGCAAAGCTTCACTTACATTTATGGACGATTAAAAGAAAACAGAAGGACGTCTGATAAAACATGTTTTTGAAATAGAAACACGTCAGATATCGGAAAAAGAGGCAACATAATGGAATACAGGATAACTTGCTTTACTTTATCTTTTAATTAAAGAAGTTGTAATGTGGATCTGGAGCCGTATCCTTGCACCAGGGGGCAGTATGTTACCCAGAGTGGCTGACATACTGTACAAGTACAGTGTGGGACCCTGATGTGAGGGTCACATCACAGACAGCAATGCAGAGCTCCGAATTATCCATGTGACAAGATATGTCGTGGAATTAATGAGGACTAATGAATGAGTCTACACTCACAGAGTAGCAGCTGAAGAACTGCACATGTAAAGAGATATAATTAGCCTCTTTCATCCGCGTACAGCTTCGGGACCTGCTCCCATCAGGTGGCGAGGCAGCCGGGCTTCACAGTCGGGAGCCGTGGCTTCCTGGCTTCCTATGTGCCTTTGTTGGGGCACATTTCTTCTGGTCCTGTGCATCTGAAGAGGAACAAAGGATTAGGAGGGACTTATACCCCTTTCTCTCTTTTACTTACAGGGACCACCCCTCCTCATCATGCCTCATCTCCCTCTCTAACGCTCCCCAAAGCTGAGCACTGACCCTGCTGGAATGCCTGGCGCCCGAAAAGAAGCAGATTCCAGCCCCCCCTCCAGCACCGCCACCCTATTATACACTGATTTGGGTTTATAGCCCCATGCGCCTTTGTCCTCTTAAGCCTCTTAAAGAGACCCTGATGCTACATGCAGATGGTCTCCCCACTCTTGAGTTGACTTCTTATGATCTGAAGCTAATAGTGACCTCTTTGGTGCTGTTAAATCCAGCGAAGCACACAGTAGATGCTCTGCAGGGGGAATAAAAAACAGTATCTACTGCAATTTCCAAGCCTTAAAGGAATAGTTTGACAGTTCTGGAACGATGCTTATTTGCTTAGTTGCAGACACTTAGGGAAGAAGATCCCACTCGCACTTTGTTAGTAAGAAGCTGCCAGTTCAGTTGTACATTAAATGTCGTATAACGTTCACCTGGAATGATTATGAGTTGACTGCCATGTCGGGTTTTGTTGCCATTGATGCCAACAAAACCAGGTATTTTGAGCCAAAACATGAGCTTTTCTGAACACGAAGTGGTTGTTATGCCTCGGCCTAACCAGATTATACAGTATGCACAGTGCTGTCACAACATAAAGTTGAAAAAAATGAAACTGAGAAACAAAGTTGCAACATAAAGGAATGATTTCTTTATGTTATCACTGTAAAACCTGTGGGGATGTCGGGAAACAAACACGAGGAGTTAGAGTGATATTTAATGTGTGTGTGTGTGTTATTTTCCAGGCTCCTGTCCTTCAGGCTTCCTGCCCTGTGAAAATGGCCGGTGTTTCACTCCGGGGCAGAGCTGCGACTTCACAGACGACTGTGGCGATGGCACTGATGAAAGGGATTGTGGCACTTCCTGCTCCTTTGAGAGCGGTTGCTGTGGCTGGAAGAGCTCTCGGGCGGATAATTTTGATTGGAAGCTGGGGACTGGATCTATTAAAAGCATACGGCCTCCGTATGATCACACGCTGATGGACGAAACTGGTACGTGACAGTCCACTAAGTCGTAAATGCATTGTTAACTCAAGGTTTCTCATTAAACGGCACGCTCCGTACTGTTCTTGCCTGATTTTTGAGTTTCCATCGTGTATTCAAACATTTTGAACAGGTGCGCTTTCACTTGTGGCCGGTTTTGTATGATCAGAAACTGAGCTGGCTTCCAAAATGTCCACCTGTGAAACCCGAAATGCCGCGGTAGCTCTACACAATGTTTAATTCATGCTTTGGCCACTTCAGTAGCAAAATCAATGAGCTACTCCTCAGTGTGTGAATGTACAGCAGGTGAGCCTTCAGGTGATTGATGCAGGACTCTCCGGGCTGTGATCCCATTATAGGACGCGCTTGGTGCGAGGCGATACACATGAATAAATAAACACATGTGCACATTTACATGCAAAAGGCTCTAATGGAGCATCTGAATGTTATAATCCTTAAGGCTCCTTCTTGTTCCGTTGCTCACCTGCAAAAACTAAATAATGAACTTGCTTTATTGTTAGTTATAACCGCTCTGATGGTACTCACACCTTATTTCCTGTGAGTCTTTTGAGTTAAAGGCACAGTATGTAATTTGTCTCAAACAAAACAAAACAAAAGACATAAGCAGCGTGGGATCATGGAGGTTGACGTCATCATTGATGAGCCGCCACCATTGTCGATGAAAGTCAGAAGTTACTCCGTGACCCCTCGCCCTCCGAACCACGCTGCTCATGACCTTGGTGTAATTGGTCGGTGTCTGCACAGAAATATTTGCCCTTTGCCTCTCCGCTGCTCCTCTCCTCCATCACGCCCATTCTGTCTCCTCTCCTCAGGTCACTTTGTCTACCTGGAAGCGACACCGGTTGGACTCAAAGGCGACAAAGCTCACCTGAGGAGCTCCGTCCTGAAAGAGTCGAGCGCCATCTGCAAGCTCTCCTTCTGGTACTACATTTCCCACATGGCCACGGGAACAATCCGCCTGCTGATCAAGGTAAACCATCTCTAACTCTGTGCTGTGATAAGAGATGATGACGATGAACCCCTCCGCCGCTCTCCACCGAGACAGAGAGAGAGACGCGCTCGCTCTCATTTAGAAATGAAGCCTGATTATGTTAAATCATGTTAATGTAGACAGTAATCTCGTCATGTTAGCGCTGCAGCCTGGTGGTCTCTGTAATTTGGTAAAAAGGGAGGTGAGGCTGTCAATCACTCTGTCGTGCTTTTGATCGATGGTGGGCGGAGGTGAGTGATGGCGGTCCCAGTCACCCCTCGGCCCATAGGGACCCCACCCCACCATCTGGGGCATACACCAGCGCTGCCAGTCCTCAAGGCTTCTTGCTTGTTAGGCACTCAGCCATCTAGTTTGTGCATGCATGGTTGGCTTTGAGGGATTAAGATTTCCTGCCCGCAGCTTTGCTAGCATTGAAATTCTGCTGTGATTTACTCTGCCTCCATCCCGCGGCCTGTGTGCTCTCATTCAACTCCGTCTGGTACGACTCAAGGTCAAGGTGCAGGGGTGGATTTCATTTCTTCGGAAAGGTGTGTGATTGCGCAGATTTCTTCTGTGGAGCGCGTGCGGGCGATTGTTAGCGCGTCCTTGTGTGCGCCGCAGAAGCTGCTTTATGCCTTTTGGAAAAACAGGTCAGCGCGTTATCATGTAAATTTCACAAACAGCGAGAGGTAATGTCCCACCTCGCGCAATTTGCATATCATTACTCTCGCTGAAATGACACTGACACCGTTTGAGGCTGCAGCAGGCACAATTTAAAAGGCAGCAGAGTTCACGTGGGGACTGTTTTTAGGAGAGAAAATCTGAGTCATTCAGTAGGTAAAACCTCCATCAGCACCTTAAACTGAATTATGACTTAAAGGGTAAGTCTGTGTTTTTCTTACTTTCAACAAATGCAATGAAGAGACAACAAAAACTGTTCAAAGTGGTCTACAGGTGATTGACAGATCAGCATATTTTACGACCGGCTTCCTGCACAATTCACAGTCCACCAGAGCCCCTTTCGTAGACTGAATGTTCATCCACGCCGCGTCTCATATACGGCTCACATACCTGGGGATGTAGATGTACATGAATTTAATTACTCTTCCTCCTTGCTGTTGCTATTGATTTCACATTCGAGCCTGGAGCGGACGGGATTGCGCCGCTCTTAGAAATTCAAATCGCAAGGATTTTGCCCAGTCTCTCAGTCAGCGCCACTGGCTATTTGATTGATTGTGTGACTCCGTCAGAGGCGGCGGATGATGAATGCATGCGGACTGTTTTACATGGAAGATGTAAAGTTTGGCCTTTTAAAAGGGAGGTGAGCTATCGACATGGAAACGAGGGCGGCGGAATCAGTCAGGCGCAGACGGAGGGCGGTGAGTTCAGAGGTCGGCGTACATGATTCCAGGCATCGACTCGGGGTGTGTGTGTGAGTGTGTGTGTGTCTGTGTTGTCTGATTTCCATCTCGTGTGTGTGTGTGCCTCGGTTCAGCTTTATGTCCCCGTAGTCTCCCATGACACATAAATGATGTTAAGTGCATGTATGACCTAGAAGGTTCAAAGTCGTTAGCACTCAAAGATTATTGCTTTGTGTTGTAATTTACAACATTATAGCGTCTTTATAGCCCCGACGCTGCCTTGAGTCAAATCGCCTACATGAATACAAACATGAAACACGCGCACGCACTCTGCAAGAAATCACAGTGTCAGCGCAGTGTGAGCCGTCTTTAAAGGTTGATTGAAGAACAAAGGCAGTTATGGTAATGACTCCGGAGACTTCGGTGGGCAGCAGAGTCACAGAGTGGGAGGGAAGGGATTATATTTACCTGGCAAGTGTTCCCGTCTGTGAAGTCCGCGAGGCGCTCGGCAGTCTTCTTCTGTTTATATCAGCGGCCCTGTGAACTGGAGAAGAGCCGTTACTCATCTTGCTGATAACTGTTCTCAGCAGCAGGTGCACTGAACATGCAGGCGAGGGCTGGACGGACGGAGGCAGGCAGGAAGGGTCTGGCAGCGAACCAGGAGGGCGGCGCGGCGGGCGATTTTTAGAAGCCGCTTGCGTGCGAACGTCTGCATAATGTGCAGTCTGATGATGTGTTATTTGATGTATCTAACTCTGCATGTGATGAAAGGAGATCCACCTGATGTTTTAGGAGAGTCACTCCCAGAGCAAAAAGAGGCATATTTGGTGTTTCATGCTGTCTCAGTTTGAACTTTTAAGACTGTTATCAGGAGCAAGCTGGGGTGTCGGGAGCCCGGGAGTGTTTTAAAATGAAACAGAAAGCTTGAAACAGCGAATATGCCTCTTTTGTTCTGGTAGTAAAACTCTACTTCTAGCAGACTGTGTGTGGTGATCACAAAGGTTGGGACTATAAAACTACATCATGATTAATTTGTCAGTATAGTAAATCAAGTTGTCTTATACATGTAGCAGAGTAAGAAGTACAATATTTGCCATTGTAGTGGAATGAAAGTATAAAATAGCAGAAAATTGAAACACTCAAAGTACTTCAAAACTGTACTTAAGTACGGTACTTGAGTAAATGTACTTAAACAGCCGTCAGTCAGCCAAAGACAGGCTGTTCTACCCCCAAGAATATCACATGACAAAGATAATAACTGGACGTGTTTTTCTTGCGGTATTTTCATCATGTTGTTACGTTTCGTAACTAAACAGCGACTGAGCAGAAAAAAAAAAGTGGTTGCACTCTGAAAATTGAAGGTGAGTCGACGGAGAGAGAGACAGCTGCCAGCGGCTCCATAAAACAAAAAAAAATCCATGAATACAAATTGGATTCCAGCTCAGTGGAACATTCAGGATACAGTTAAGACGTAGGGGGGTCTAACATTTACTGTAAAACAAGCATTTTGTTATGATTATGACGTTTTTTCCTCCTTTGTCGGCCTCTTGACTGTCACCAGGGGGAAAATATAAAGGACATGATGAAAATGTATACCCGCTGAGCAAACCGAAGTTATGGTCGCATTGCCTCGACTGCGAGCTCCGGAAGCGAACCAGCACACTGATGGAATAAATGCCACCCAGACATCAAGCGTGAGCCACGTATGCCAGTATCATGCACTCGTCAGTCGCTCTGAGGCTTCTTTTATGGATCGAGCCTTTAGTCCATGACATAAATCTGGATAAGTCCTGCTGTAACGCTGCCTATTAATCTGCGCTCTACTCTCGCAGTAACAAGATTATTTCAAGCCAGGGCTCCACTGGCGTAAAGCAGAGGAGACAGGCTGTGCATGCCTCACCCAAGGGTGCATTTTAATAGGCTTTCAAACTGCAGAGTAGGATGTGACATTGCTTGTCCTCTGGTTTTGAGTACATTAGACCAGGTCTCTTTTGCTGCAGTCGAGCCTCTGGCCACGACTTCAAGTGCAGTAAGTTAGAGAATTCCCCGTGTTTCACCTGTTCATCTGCATTGTGCAGAACGTCTGAGATTGATTCTCACCATGACACTGTTCTGAAACTGAATTAATGATGTGATGTTATAGACCTGCAGTCACCTTTAAAAGGACCCCGAGGTCGAGGAATCCGTCATGAATTATTGCGGAGTTACACCAGTCTTGATATTACACTCGTGAACTTCAGGAGAAAGGGTTGTTAAATCTCCTCTTTCCTCCTTTAAACAGTCCGTGGTTTAACTAGGCAGCGCCTCTCCATGTTGACCCAACGCTGCAATCTCCTCAGGTGTGAATCAAGATGGATGTCATTTAGATGCAAGAAGACGTCTGAATCCATATTACCTCCTCTTGATTGCCCAATTGCTAAAAGACGCGTGTGACACAACAAGCTATGCTAAGGACAGAAATAGTCTACATTTTTCTCACTGTCAACAAATCCTGTGTGGCAATCAAGCCCCTTAATTCCTGCCTTGAAGGTATCATAGGAGGCAATTTACATTGTGTTAACCGCTCTATAGTCAATGTGTAAACAGATTATAATAACCTTCCTCGACTTTCTATGAAATGCATTTCGAAGTGCCCCGCTCCATACAGCGGCAACAGAGTGCAACACTGCTAACATTAGCATAGAACAAACAACGGAGTCCACGTCCAGGTAAACAAACAACAGTATAAAATTGAATGTGACCAACATTAGAAGGGCATTTGTTTAAAAGCTATGATAACTGTGTAGCAGTAAGTTAGTGCATTATGTTGAGGCACATTTGGCACACAGCTGCATATTTACAGCTGCAGGATCGTGTATGTTGGATCGACTCCAAACCCAGTGTAAGAGTCTCATTATCTTATTTTGCTGGTTTTTGGCTCAGAGGAATAAGATCTATCAGGCTTTGGACACATGGGTATTAGAAGGATCAAGTCATTGTTAGAGTAATATAAAACATCACCAGTCTAATCCTTCTATGCTTTTTGTTTAGTTTAATGCTTTTGTAAATCTAACCGCTGCTCCACTGTTGACTGAAGCCGGCGCCGCAGAAAGGATGATGTTAGTGTCACAATTTGCACTCAGATCAATCTTCCTTTATTCCCCTTTATCCTTTCTTTTGAAAAGGATTTGTCTGAATGGTCTCAAATGAAATGATCCGTGATATTTATATATGTAACCTCCATGCTGTTGTTAAAATTTAATAAAGGACATGGAAGAACAGTACACTTTACAAGTAACCATTTCTTCCGCCTCTCCACCGGCTCTGCCCTGCTTCCAGCCGTTCTCCAGTCAAAACAGCGTTGTCTTAAATACGACGCGATACGACTTTGTAAATGTCCCATTCGTGCGCCTGACATGATATTAAAAAAAACAAAAAACGGCGAGATGCCGGCTCGTAACGCAATCATACACTAAACCCCTCTCAAAGTCACATCCGATGCTTCAGAGCTGTATTAGTCATGATTTAGTGCCCGGCTCGAACCATGGGAAAAGACGGAGAGGACTTACAGAGGAATACACATCGGTCTGTCTTTTAATACGTTCCACATGTGGCATGAGAGAGAGCCCATTACCATAACTCGGGGAGAGCACGCTTTCATTCTCAATAGCAGGTCCCAAGGCTAGGGAACTTATTACTACAGTGTTATGCTAATGAGACTTTAATGACTCCCCTGAGATGGATCTCAGCAGCAGCACTCAGGCCAAAAGTGAATTTCACCTCATTTTAACTTTTAGTTCTTCTTCTCTCGATTTGTGGCTCAATTGATACTCAAAGTTTGATGTATATGTTCCTGACCATAATCGCTGCCGCAGCTTTGAATCCGATTTGATTCTCTCGATGATGATATCAGAGTTGACGTTCAGACCAGAAATGGCATTTTATTTTCTTTGTCAATGCTGCTCTTCTCCGCAGACGGAGAACGACTTGCGGGAGGTTTGGAACAAAACGGGGCATCAAGGGAACTACTGGCACCGGGCGGAGATCCCCCTGAGGAAGCTGAGGAACTTCGAGGTGATATTTGAGGGGATCCGCTCGAGGGACGTGAGTGGAGGAGCCGCCTTGGACGATCTGGAGTTCGTAGACTGTTCCCCAAGTAGGTGGTGTTAGCAGCGCGCACATTTTTTACACATTCATAAGTGTATTTATGAAGGAGTACAATTTGATGCAGATCTTAGATTTGGTGATCTTAATTTTTTTTAATTATATGATGTTTTGTGATGTTTTCATGCCTTTTTTGGATAACAAGGCAGATCAAGGTCCTTTATACATAGATACTGTGACAATATCAAAATGCTCCATCAACCGATTTCACACAGCCCGTATCCAAGCTTCCAACCAGTTCCGTTGAGGTTGTGATGTCACAAATAGACAGTCATTGCCTTCAGCAGGAGAGCCAAGGTAACATAGGGGGAGCTGCATGCTCAGGCCTGGGAGAGCTGACCAATCAGAGCAGACTTGGCTTTTTGTAAAGTCTTAGACTTGGAGTCAATACCGCTCGTGTCCAGCTGAGGAACCTGCCAGCACGGCTCTGTTCAAAAATATGCTTAAGAGCACATCGAAAACCTTGCTAATTAACATGGCATGTCTTATCTTGGCTTCCTGTTTTCAGTCTCTGTGCTAAACTACGCTAACGCCCCACTGGCTATAGCTTCTTCATTACTGCACAGATATGAGAGTTGTCCATCTTGTCATCCAGCTCTCTGAAAAGAAAAATAGTGGATAAATGAGTTTAACAGAAAGTCAAACTAGTCCATTTGTCGGGTATTACGGAATCTGAACTTTCTCTCGGCACCCGCAGCTGCGAGGAAATGCCCAAACAGTGACTCAATCCCACACCTTGCGGCGCTTTAATCAAGGAGGTGTTGAAAATGCCGCGGGTATGGGGAAGATGGGACACGTCTTGAATTTTCATTGTTCCCAAATCGAGCACTGGAGTGGAAAATTGTTTTGAAAGCCAAAAACCTCACCACCTGGCAAAGTAATCACAGGGCCGCTGGTATTCAACAAGCTCGTACGTGGAGGTGCAGAGTGGCAGGGCAAATCTAACGTCCCGCTTCTTTAATTTAAAGGCAACTTTACTAAACTTTGGGTAGTTACAGAAAAACGTTCAGTCTTTCACATCAAACTCTTCGGTGAGTTTCATATTTAAACTCGTCTTTGAAGATTACTGAACCCGTAAATTGACTGTTTTTGAGAATGCAAGGACGAATGTCAAAGAGACGCGCTTACAATCGATGTAATCCCCTTTAAATCCAGGGTTTCTTCTCGCTACGATTACTTATCCAGGTGACTATCAGTAAGCGTGGCGTGAAAATGAACCTGAACCTTTCAGACAGATATTACATAATGTGAATTAAACGACATCAAGCCTCTCTCGCGCGCTCCTCTGTCCTTCTTTTTTTTTTTATCAAATACACTTCAAATCATCTTCGCAAGCAAGTTATAAATACGCTGTGAAATTATTTTATGATCTTTTTAACTGATAGTTTGGGCTGTGAAATTGATTCTGCCACTGGCACGCTCAGAATGTGAGCAGACAGAAAGAGAGACAGGGAGAGAGAGAGAGAGAGATGGTGTGTGTGTGTGTGTGTGTTTGAGGAGAGAGTCTGATTCTCTGTGCGATGACCCGACGCCTGTTTGATGTTAACGTCGTAGGCAGATGTTTCGCATTAAACGGGACCTGGCACAAGCCTGGACACCATGTGGGATGTTTCCTGGCTCAGCCCGACACATAAATATACAAACATGCTTACACAGAGAGATGTAAATACGGGCCGAGACGTCCGTCTTAAACTAAATGTACGCTGACGCACAACTTCCATCAACTTGAAAAGGCACGCGAAGACTTCGGCCGATCCGGTGATGGTTTTAACCCGGCTGACCTCCTGGAAACGACGCTCCGCTCGATCCTCGTTTCAGTCATCGCTTAATGTCCCCGACCTTTGAAGTTTACCAGAGCACACACACACACACACACACATAATGCAGTTATACGTGCTGTCTGCGCTCCACCTGATCTCTTTTCCTTCCTCCCTGGTCTGTCTCAAACAAGGCGGAGCCGCAGGAACGAGGCTTTGAGTTCCCTGACAGGGCCGTCGTCTGCTTTTGTTTACCGTCTTCTCTGCAGAGGACAGGAAGGCTTTAATGGGACACAGTTGTTCATCGAGGCGTTTTCCCAAGATCCATCCGAAGGACGAGGGGAACATGGTTTCCTGTCCTAAAAAAAAGATTAAATTGTTCATAATTGCATGTCCTTCAAATCTCTTCTGAGGTTTTCGTCTGCGTGTGTGTTTTAGATGTTGTCGAGCTGGTCAGTTGTCCCGCAGTCACAGACTTTGTGTGTCGCAGTGGCCACTGCATCGAGTCCCACCTGGTGTGCGACAGCAAGGCCGACTGCGCTGATGAATCGGATGAGATGGACTGTGGTGAGTGGAAATGAGAAATGGGTTTTCCTCGGAGCCGGTGGAGTGGATCCCTCTCATTGTGGAGCAATGAAACAACTTTGAACTCCTCTTTTCTTTCATCTCTCTCCCCCTCGCAGAGCACATCCTCGGCTTGCCAGGCGCTTGTAGTTTCAACATGGACGAAACCGAGTGGGAGGAGAGCTGCCAGCTCACTCAGGACGCCGATGACGACTTTGATTGGAGGATCGGCCGATGGACTGAGACACCGGGAGCTGGACCTCACGCCGACCACAGTCCTGGTCAGTAACACTCTGTCTCCCAGAAATGACATAAATATCATCAATCAATCAGTCAACCATTGTTTAGCCACATGAGACTCATTTATGATAATGAGTCATGCAGAATAAAGAAACGGAAACGAGAACAGGAAGGAGCGGGACTGACAAAGTAAAGGCAATCCCACAGTGAACTGGTAACAAGCCATAAAAACGTTCGCTTTATGTTGGATAATTTGACAAAAATTGTAATAACTCAACTGTAGGATGACATTCAGTTACATAAAAGCATTCAAACATTGCAATTATGCCATAACGTACGTAATCTATCGATCTCATGTACACATGATCCATCCAGTATTTCTTCATTTCTCTGCTCTACTTGTTGTGCTTCTTTGCACTTCTCACACTTGTTTACAACAGTACCAATAAAGCCCAATCTGGTTCTGATTCTGGTTTTATTGACATTTAACTGAAGTTACAATCTTTCACAAACCTCAACCAAAGTGCTCTTTGTTCCCTAGATCTAACCGCAGTATCATATAATCCCCTCAGGTCTTAATTACAAGTTTTTGTTTTTGTTTTTTAATTGTGGTACACAGGAGAGTTTGTCTGACCTTTGACCTCTTCACTCCGCCACATTTCCACCGAGTGTCCTGTTTGTGTTCAAAACTGCATTTGCTTTCACTGAAAGATTAATAATGCTGTCAAAATAAAAAACTGTATCAAAATTAAGAACAAAGGCGTCCCGCGCCCCTCTGATGTCCTCCATGTTTTTTACAGCTCAGTGCAGCGCCTTTGTAATTACAGCTTGACAGCCGGGGAGCTGGAGCCCCCGACAGGCGTGTGAAGGCAGGGTTAATAAAACATCCTGATCAATGTCAGCCTGAGTCAAGATGAGCTTAACAGCGTTGGACCTGTTGTTTATCTCGTGTACAGTCATGCTGCTGTATCAGAACATGATATCTGCCACCGATTAATTAAAAATGAGGGATGAAGGATGAATCACCTCGTTGGTGCTGAGGCCACAATCATCTTTACAGGGAAACGTAAACCTTCATTTCCACATGACCTGTAATTTGCATTAATTAGATATCATTTTTATACTGGCTGTCTGTGTTTCTTCTGTTTGTTGTCTGGCTCGAAATTACTCTTGACATTTGGAGGACGACCTTGATAAACAAACGATAGCAGCATGAAAATAATGAAGGGAGAAAAAAAAAATCAAATTACGGTTTTTGTATAGAAGTTAATCTGTCTCACAAAAGTTCAACTACTGCAGAGCCACGTCAAGGACAAAACTGAATCCAAAAGCTGCGTCACGCCACCCAGCCAGACTCGTTTAACCTTCAGCAAGTTTTTGCACCACGCAAATCTCCGTTTTGTTTATGTCTGCTTCCCCGTGAGATCATGTGAGACGGCTCACACAGGTGCCTCGCTGCAGAGCCGTGAAGCCAGAGTGGTGTTGGCTGTATATTCAATATGTATCACTATTGAACCTGTTGCACGTCCTAATTGCACAATTTAAAGTAATTGCTGGCACTTTTTGGGTCTTAACAAGTCATCCGTTTATTGCACATCTGTCAGTAAATAATTGCTAATTACAGCATTATGCTGTGTTCAGTGGCAATGTAGAAACTTCCAGCCACAAAGCGGTCGAGGTGCAAGAGGCCAAAAGTAAACAGGAATCTGTTGGTGATGTTGGACTGGAGGACCGCGTGTCTATCATCCTACAAAATATTTTGTAAATTGACCATAAACCTGAGCACAAAGCAGCTTTTCTTTCATTTCGACGGTGCACTCAGTGAACCGTCCCAGTCTACACTGCAGCTTTTATGCCTCCTTGTACCAGCTGCTGGTGAGATAACACCCACTTCTGATTGGCTGGTTGAGTTTATCGATCTGAGAGATGAATCTGGACGCCGGACGCTGTGTCATAGAATGAACTTGTGATCTCACTCCAGAGCGGATCAATAAACCATCTGTAACAAAGGGACTAGAGGTGCACATGACATCACTTGGATGGATGATGGAGCAACATGTGTGAACACGGGAGGCGGCTTTAATCTGAATGAATGCAGAGACTCTGATTTTTATTCTCTGGAGAAGAAGAAGAAGCCAGTGTTGTGAGTGGGAGCGGCTGTGCACTGTGGATTGTGAGGCCCTCAAATCCCCTTTAACTCATGTGGAAAACTCCCACTTTGTTCTGGCCTCACCAGGATGCCGTCTCATCTCCGAAACCCAGCCGAGCCGAAGAAGCTCTCTGCAGATTCTAGCTGCAGGCTACAGCATTTCACGACAGCACAAATACTTTCTTCTGCCCAAATATCATGTATATTGGAACCGAGAGAGGAGCGTTATTCCTTTTCCCGCAGAAAAGATGAAATTGGACGGTTGAGGAGGGGTTCGGCTGTGGATGTTCTGCACTCAAATATCACTTTTACGTTACATAAATGTACTACAAATGTGACAGTTCTGTGCTTGTGCTGTATTATTATCTTCGAAGGTGGTGGAGGGAGCTTCTTGTACATACACTCAGCTACTCAGAGGGAGGGCGACATCGCCATGGTGACAACCAGGAGTCCGTTTCCAGCCAGTATCGGCCAGTGTCACCTGCGCTTCTGGTTCTACATGCACGGCTCCGACAGGATGGGAACACTGAAGGTGATTAAAACCTGAGCCGCATCTCCATAAATAATTCCAAGAAGTCTGTGTTGTGTTAGTTTCGCGGCACACATCAAGCTTCCGAACATGCTTTTCTTACCGTCAGATGATCCATCACAGTCAACCTGAAGGCCTAATTTGTTTTCTGTCAGAGATTTCTTCCCTATTCTACAGAGCATCTCACTACATTACACTTTGCTTACTGTCACTCACCCGATACCCACAGGAAGAAAATGAAAGCGTCCCTGCCAGGAAACGATCCATCAAAGCACGTCACCTCGCAGACTTGATTATCATATCCGTCTTTTCATGTCTTTTTTAAGGTGTCTTTGTTAGCTGGGCTAATTTCGCGACAACAAACAATCAGCAAATGTTTAGAAAAGAAAGTAATGAGCTACGACGTGCACTGAAAAGTAGCAAAAAAACAACATGCAGCTGTACACTAGATATTCACAAACGTGCTAATGGCACCAGTGCTCTTCGTTATCGTGCTGTTTTAAACTAAATTATGCTAAAGGTGTCACATTTGACACATTGAGAAGTACTTCTGCATACGTGGAAGAAGTAGTTTAAAGCCTTTTGTGGCTCTAGAGGAAGTAATCTGATAAATTGCCTCCAGTGTTGTCACTCAATGCACTGTGGGTAATGTAGTCACCAGGTTTTGAAAAGAAGAATGTGTGGAATAAAAAAAAAAGGGGGATGTCTCTGATTCTGCTGTATCTATGGAACTCCACTGGAAGGATGCAACCATTCTTTCACGGATGTAATATGTCGTTATCTGCACCTCACCAGGTCTACACTGTTGGACCGAGCGGCACCAGTCTGCTGATGTGGGCAGCCACTGGAAACCACGGTAACCAGTGGACATATGCTAATGTCATCCTGTCGAACGCGGCACCTTTCAGAGTGACCTTCCAGGCCGAGGCGGGCGGGGACGTGTGGACGGACATCGCCTTGGATGACATCTCCTACACCGCGGAGTGTGTGGAAGGTAAAGTTTTCGTCTCTGGACTCTTTTTTTTTTCCTCGCGCTTCATTTCAACCCTCTTGTTTTTTCCTCAGTTCCCGTCCTTTCAGCGCTGACTCTCATTTTTCATGCAACTTTTTTCCACCGTTCACCTTCTCCTGTTTCCTCTTTTTCCACACATTTCTTGTCCACCCAACGTCCGCGCTCCCCCTGCTCTGTTTCCATATAAATTGTGTGGACCCTCAGGGAGAGTGTAGTGAGTTAATGGAGCCTGTTGCCCTGTAGGTCCGTATAAATTCAGTGTGGAGACTGGGTCAGCGCCGGGGGAATGGCACAGAGGGCAATGGGGGGGAAAAGCAATTACATTTATATTGTGTTGTTTCCTCACTCCCACCCCGACGTTCCCCTTCCACCCCCGAATCGCGTCCTCAGCTAACTTTCTGAAGGAGCAGCTCTTGCGATTTCGGACGGACCGTCAGCATGACTCTCATTTCTCAGAAAGAACCATCTTAGATTTCTCTCTGAGGGATGCTGGCTGTGTGCGAACTGAATCGATAAAAGAGGATTTAAGGTTGTGTTAAGCTCTCTGCGTGAATGTGTAATCACGTGTCTTCCCTATGATTTGTCACCTCAGGACCAGCGACTCCGCAGCCTCTCACCTGTGCTGTGGACCAGTACCAGTGTATGTACTCCTTTCAGTGCATCCCAGAGAACTGGAGGTGTGACGGAGAGCTGGATTGTGCCGACCATTCTGACGAAGAGTTTTGCCCCGTTGTGGTGCCTGGTACCGTTCCTCCTCAGCTCAGCTGTCCTGCTGGACATTACCAGTGCCTGAACAACACCTGCCTCCCCTCGTTGCTGCGCTGCGACGGCGTCCCAGATTGTCCCTATGGAGAGGATGAGTACAGCTGCGGTGAGTTTATTTTTGACTGGCGCCAGCACTGATGTAGTGCTGGTACTGTGATACTGGTCTAGAACTTTGCATTTAAAAGCCATCCAGTCAAAAACGGTCTCCACTCTTTGTATAAAACCATGTTACCACCCGATATTTGTATTATATTTTGATCTTTATGATCTGCTTTGCTGTGAATGATCATCCGTTTTTTGTCACTCTCCCCTTTTTTAATCCTCCACCATTGGTTTACAGTTGAAACAGAAATACCCATTTTGTTTAGGACCGCTGTTAGCCTGTTAGACAAGCTAACATTGATTCATCCTTGTTGGAGAACGTTGATGCAGCCACAACACTTGTAGATACAGACAGAAGTGAATATTGGTGGAAGAACTGGCACATTCCTTGCACCAGAACTTCCCTTCTCCCATTTGTGTCATACGCACAGCGACCCATGAAATACACCTCTACATATTTTACCAATTTCCCCCGTCTCTGCCTTTCATTTTTTTTATTTCTTCTCTCCACCAGCTCTGCTGCAGTGTTATCCGGGGGAACTGGTGTGTGAAGACTCGCCTGTTTGTATCCCGTTTCAGAATCGCTGTGACCGCTCTGCCGACTGTCCGCCTTTTCACTCTGATGAGTCCAGCTGCCATGGTAACATGCTTTTACTTACCGTCTCCTTTTGAGCCTTCCGCCATCAAGCACGGTCAATTTTTATGATTTCCCCCGACCTTGAAGCTCAAAAGCCACGCTGGTTCTAGAGGCACCCTGACCCTCTGCCTCAGCGCAGTCTGATTCCCATCTGTGCTGTTCACTCTCGATCAGGTCCGTTTTGTTCGTTCACTTCAATTACTGTCACATTCAGCTTAAATATGTGTCTCCATCTCAATTAAGAAATACCTTCCAGCCGGATGGAATGCTGCGTTTGTTCAGAAAAAAACAAGATGTTTGTATGAATATATAGATTTTCCTGTTTATACATAGCATTCTCTCCTGAGTCACCCCTCAGCTTTGACTCAAGTGTTGCCAAAACGACATTCATGCCTGCTCGTCTGCAGCCTTCGCAGTGACTCCCAGGACTTTTTTCAAGTCTGGCTGTTTAGTCTTCAAAGCACACCTCGACGGTTACAGCGAGCTGCCAAAATCCATTAAAACCTCTGCTTTCCTGCCTTCTTCAGGAATGAGACCAAACCGCACATTTAGCCTGCCAAGCCAAAGTCACTTTATCAAGGCCGTACAGAACGTCGGGGGTTTCATAATGGTGTTTTCAAACGTGATGATTATTTAACAGGCAACCCTGATAACCCTCACGCAACCTTTTGGAGGGAGGAAGATTTGTCATCAGATGTACAGCGCGGAAGGAGACGTGCTAAAGTGGCTCTCTGCGGAGGCTAATGGATGACGCTCGACAAGTGCTGCGTTTCCTCCGGCAACGTAACTCACTGATTTCATGTTCTTCTGTCGGAGCTGCAACACGCCTCTGTTTCCTGTCAGGAGAACAGATAAACCGGTGATGGCGGATGACATAGAACGAGAGTGGAGGAGAAGCTTTGGAGGTTTTTTCTTTTGTGTGTGTGTGTTTTCTATGAAATATTCAGTCGTCAGTTTCTTTTGTGTGATTTTCCAGAGTGCCCTCATCTGTATTGCCTGGATCGTGGCTCATGCCTTGTGGGAAGACGCGGGCCTGTCTGCAAGTAAGCTCGACTTCCCCTTCACACAGACAAACACATTCTGAAAAGCGAACGGCCAGGGTTGTAGAAAGTACCCAAAAGGCTGGAGTGCAAGTGTAAAGATGTTAAAATGTTACTTTAGCAAACATGGAAGTCAGCCGTGTGAGTAGTAATCCAGTAAAAAATGTTTCTGATATCTGATATTAAATTTAGTTAAGTATGAGTAAACCATAGGTATATTTACTGGTGTAAGCTGTAAACTATATGGAGGACTGAAACTGACAAAATCAAAAGGAAATAAAGAAAGAAATGCCTCAATAAATAAATACAAATACAAACGGCAAAAATAAAACTGAACATGAATGTAGGGAATAATGAATTATACAATTATATTTATGTTTTAAATCGCTTCTGTATTCATTTACTTTGTTTTATTCCCCCATATGTATCTGCTTTCCCATTAAATTTTTAATTTTAAGTGTTTAGTTACTCATTTTTAAGTCAATCTATTTACATATTTATTTAATCTCCCTTAGCATGTTGCAAGATTATACAAAAAGATCCCATGAATACATTTACAAATGAGTAACTAATAGAGAAAATGGTAAAAACAAACGGAAGAGTAAATAAAAATGATCCAAAAAAGAAATAAAATGAAGATACAATTTATTATTTTTGATTTTGGCAGTTTCAGTCATAAATAATACTATGGGTTGACAAATGACTGGTTCAGTGTTAAGCTTAGTGAGGTTTTGTTTATTTATCCAATTACTGAGTAAATACATATATTTGAAAATGTTCTACTTTGGTAAACTAAACTTTAGTAACTTGTAATTAAAGTAATCAAATCAATTTACTTAATTGTACAACAAAATGCAGCAGAGTGTAAAGTCGAAGAAAATGGAACTACTCGAGTCAAGCAGAAGTACCTCTTTAAGAGGAGAACTTGAGTAAATGTACTTGCACACACCTACACACTCGTGCACAAACAGAGATAAGTGTCACGTCTGCTCTTCACACTCCTCCTTCCATCCTTTATCGCTCTTTGTGAGACTTAAAACATGGAAACCCCATCAGTCTTGTTTCTTTCCTTGGAAAAAGACACGCTCCATGAAGCATGTGGGAATCTGCTTATCCCCCGCAGCTTAAGCAGGGCGGTTCTGCCTTCATTTATCCAGCAGCACAGGGTTTCCTGGGAACCTCTGACGGATTCTCCTGGTCAATATTTAAACACAGCCCCCCCCCCTCAGCTACCGATGGTCTTAGTGGGTCGACCACAAAAAACTCAAGCATTGGATAAATGTGCTCGGAGGCCGTCGCGTTTGCATGGTGGAAACACACTGGAGACAGACACTGCGATCGCTCTGTTGGAGTTTTTTATTTTTTTTTGGAAGCTTATGAATCTAGTTGTTTCTGCCTCGGCAGCTCGGAATGTCTGCAATGAGATATTTTACTCTACAAGTAAGAATGCAATTATGAGACTCGCTGCTGGATCTGCTAACGTCATTATGCTCCAGCGGATCCTCGATGAGAGATTCACATTTCTCCATCCTGTTGTCAGACGGCTGCTTCTTCCACAGGCTGGATGTGAATATCGTACAGCGGCCGACGCTGTTGTTTACTGAAGCCACATAACTGACTGCACAGTGTGTCCAAAATGCAATCAGAGTGTTGTGTTATTGAATATGCAATCCCACTGAAAATGCTGGAACAGCCGGGAAAAGAAATGTTCAAACTCAACCAGCTGAAAATTAAATCCCACGTTTTCTTGTCTGCTACTGCAAACATATCCGTCCCTGTCTTTGCATAATTCATGATGACACGGATAGTTCTGTCTGCGAAGATTGAGAACTTGTTTCCAGCCAATCAGAGTGCTTCATTTTAAACCCTATTTGCATAAAACAGTGAAGAAACTTTCCTTGCATGGCAACTAAATCATGAATGTAGAGTTTGACGAGACGGATGTCAGCTGTTTCCTGGTGGCACTGCAGCATAAAATTGCTCAAAGACCACTGTCACAAAAGAGACATCTTTAAAACTGTTTTCTGATTTGATTTATTGAGGTTCTTTTTTTTGGTAAAACTTCCCCTCAATCCCTGAAAAGCGTTTTAAAAATGTGTGAGCGTGCAAGAACTGGTGGTCGGGGCCAGTGGGAGAAACACTGCTGCTCATATTCAGTGGCCACATAACCAGGAAGTAAACTTTTTTGCCATCCCGTTGGGATAACCCAGCTATGCACTGGCATCGGATCCACAGTAGGTTGGAGAGCTACAGACGAGGTTTAGGTGTGCTGACAGGCGAGCAAGGTGACCGTTCAAAAACAACAATGGCGGCTCCTCGAGAGGTTAGCGTAGCTGCTGTAGCATCTGTTATGTCAGAGCTGGAGAGTATTTCTTCATTGAAAGAAGAACAAAGAACAACAATTTTTGAGGGCTTTTCTCAACGGAAAAGATGTTTTTTTCTATCTCAACTGGTTTCAGTTAGTTCGATTTACAAAATTGGCCCCACTGATGGAAGCGCTCTCTTTCTGTCGTAGTCACCCAACGATAGAAAGGTGGTTCAGCCGAGTATTTTTTGGAAAGGGCCTGCTACTTTCCAAACAGCGTCATACGTAGATAAGCGTCAGGTCATAATGTCACTGTTGTATCACAGGAAGACGCTACTGTTGTTGACGCTAAGGTGCAGATAAAACTACACTGGTGACGTCAATTAGCCGGTCAGCTGCAGCATTTTAAGCATCATGGGAAGTCACTTTGGTCTGCTTGGTTGCACTCTGTCTATCCTCTAGTTACCCTGCTGAGGCTCAGCCTGCCAGCTGCTGTCAATCAAAAACAGACACGCCCCTTTAGACAGTGCGTCAAAAAAGGAGAACTGAAGACCTTTTTTTGATTTTCATGATACTGTTATTGAATTATTATAATTTTTTAAATTGCATTATTCAAGTTGGCTAAAAGAAAATGTGTTTTCAGTTTAGTGATTGCGTCTCTGCACTGTGCAGATATCTCACCGCTGCCTGTTTCTTCGCTCTCACTCTTCGTTCAGCCTCCATGTGTGTGATTTTTATTCATCGTCCTGTCCAACATTCCCCGATGCAGCCACCACCGCTGCCTCCTCTCATTATGTAACAGGACTTCACCGCCGCCATTCACCGAACAGTGTGGTAGGGAGCTTCTGTAGCTGTTCCAGCGTTGATAACAGCCCTGCTGTAACCAGAACCAGAGGCCAGCATCGGAGGGCACCTCTGGCTCAGTATTTGCATCACGTTCCTCCACTCTGCTGAGCAGGATCCACCGGGGGAACCAGGCCAGGGACCGCCCACTGCCATCGCTGGACCATCACACAATATATAGACCCTGATCCCCTCTGAATGATAATGACTCTTCGCTGAGAGCTGAGCGTTTCGTATTAGAAGGTCAATGTTGCTCAGAAATCAAGCTGATACTGAACAGATGTTGAGTTGGAGCAGAGTCTCCGTCGGGGAGAAGAGGAACTCACTTTTCTTTCTGAAAGTTGCAGCTCAGGAGACGGAACCAGACTGCAGTTAGTCTGTGTTTCCATGCTGGATATCCTGCAGATAAATCTGGTCCATTTGTCAAGATAATGATGTTTTTTTAAATTGTTTTTTTAAATGTTGAGAGAATAGCGATGTCACAGAAATGTGATTTGTGTTCCTGTCTATTTCAGTATATTATTTTGTTTCACTTTTACCCTTTTACTCAAAATTGAAAGGATAAAACCAGTTTTATTTTTCCTCTTGCCGTACTTCAGGCGCATTTCACAGGGCTCGACTCCCGCCGACCTGAGCCAGCTTTAACACTTTAACACCTCGACTATGTGCTGCGATTGAGAGTGTGTGAAAATAATTTGCACACGAGAGTCTGAGCTATTAAAAGTGACACATAAATTGTTGAAAGGTCTGGCTTCTGCCACCCAAGTTGGTGGTGATGCCAACCAGACTAATCCTACTTATAATAATAGAAAATAACAATAACATCAATTTTAATACTTAATTCAAACATGATGGTGGTGCTGAAGAAGAGCTTAAATGACAGGGCTCAGAAAACAATACTTTCCATTTTCTTGTGTAAGGTCGTCGTCCCGCCCCCCAAAAAAGGTGCACAGATATAAACTTAAAAGTAATATCCTCAAGAGCTGGGCACTGTAGTTTTTACTGAAACAGGAATGAAGAGTGCATTATGTTTGAAACTACTTTCAGATCACTTTACTGTTTCCTGATCACAGGTGTAATCCGGGATGGACGGGCAACCGCTGCCATGTGAAAGAGAAGCCGTCTCTCACCACCTTGACACCGACACCGCAGGACACACAGCTGGGTAATAAAAACCTGCACCTCCCTGCTTGTCTCTGTTAAGCTGTCTCCCCCGAGTTTATTTGCATACCTCGTTTAATGCATCTGCGGTTCATCAAGGCGACGTTCTCTCCTGTTCAGATTCCGTGTACGTCGGCATCGCCATCGGACTGCTGCTGCTCGTAGCTGGAGTCGCCGTCTGCCTCCTGGCTTTATGCAAGCAGAGATGTCTGTCCATGTGAGTTCTGGCCACAATAATGAGACGCTGCGGCTTGTTTAACTGATGATGATGTGGTCGGTAATGATGATTACGAGTGTGTTCTCTCTCTCCGCTGGCTCCGCAGAAAGCCCAACACGATGGACCACGGGGAGATGGATAACCCGGCGTTCGACTGGAGAGCGGAGGTCAGCGGCACAGCAAACATCCAATCAATCACCAGCGAACATTCGGTTTCTCGGCTGCACAAATCCGATTTTTCGTACATTCGCGAAACATTTATTCAATAAGTGGATGTAACATTAGAGGAGGTCAGGAGGTGATCGGCCCGGCCTTTCTGCTAGATTAGATTTTTGATTTAGGATTATTGATTTTGTGGTCCGTGCGTGTTCATTTGTGTGTCTCTGTGCGTCTACAGGCTGTGGGCACAATAAGTGAACCATGTAGTCTGTTCTGAATGCAAAACCACAAACTATGACACAAGATGACAACACTTTTATCAGCAGTTGTGCAAAAATGTAACATGAAGAGATGCTTTTGGACTAGATTTCATTTTTATTACAAAAGTGCTGAGGCAAAAGAAGACAAGTTCACAATGTAATGGCCGGAGGATAATAATAAGATTGTGTTGAGTTTGGTTCCCTACAAACATCTAAGCATCTTCCTGGATGCTCAGTTCATCACAAAGATGTAGCTTTTTCCAAAAGCTTGACGGGATCACGTCTAATTCACTTTTAGCCTGACAATTAGACAGACACATGCTACCACTTACCTCAGCACAGCGCTCATGTGAACGTATTGAGTTACTGACCACCAGCTCACAGTCGAGCCCGCCATCTGTTTACTTTGTTCCTCTGTTGTTATTCCTGCCATCACTGCGAGAGAAGATGAAACAATCACAGTCGTTCCATTTGGATAATGGCTTTCCTTTGCGTGCATTCATGAGTGCGTGCCTCTAAAAACTGACCCGACAACTCCGACACACACACACACACACACACACACACACACCAGTCTCTGTCTGCGTGGGTGTGCAGCGAGTGTCATTTAGCAATAAAAGTGAGAGTGATGTTGAGAGCCGCAACTGTTGCGACTCTGATGACGATGGAGATTATTATGGATTCGGCGGTGCCGTGTGAGTGTGGGATTAGATTTAGTCTCATGCTGCTGTTGGTTGCTATTTCAAGAAAGAACATTATTGCAATATGTTTTTTTACTGCTGCCAACATGTGTGACATATAGACTGCTTTCTCGTCCTATATCTGTGTTGGTATGTCTGCACATGCAGCTGCCGGGCGGACGCAGCTATAAATAGAGGCGTGTAGGTGTGAAGCGGTATCTCCGCAGCCCAGACACATCCACTCCTAACAGGGCAGCCGAAACAGTCTGTGATTAGTCCACCTCTGGAAGATGATGAAATGTTTTATGGAGGTTAGAGGTGTAATTATGGACGCGTAACGGGTCAATTTGATTTTAATTGCGGCTGCGTTTCACGCGCTCTCGCACATTAAGGCTCGTCTAATTTTAAGACAGTGCTCACGACTTTCTCTCCCCTCAGCTCCCGTCCCTGAGTGAAGGGCCAGCCGGCTGTGCCAGACACAACCCCGAGGGGAGCGATGTTCCGGGGCTCTCCATCAGCGTCTACCCCTGGAGGAGGGAGGTGGAGGTGAGGTGTCTTCTCTCTCAGCCTTTGCGGCTTCGCTCCCAATTATCTGTGCAGGAGTCAGCGACGTGATGCGCGTCTCTTTGTGTGTTTTGGGTCCACAGCAGGGTTCGACCTGGAAGGATGCCAAGCTGTCCTTCTCCAACCCACTGTACAATCACTCCCCCGGCGATAACGGCGCTGACTGCAGAAGCTCCGAAGCATAAAAAACAATGGACTTTACATATTGACTCTGCAGCAGACGTGGGTCGAACAGTGCGTGCACATCCCTGATGAGCTTGTCTTGACCCGCTGAGGTGCCAAGCGGGGCGGAAACGATGCGAAGAGCGGAGGAAAGTTTGCGAGGGAGTGTTTGAATGTCAATTCTGATACACTAATGTTGCTGTTGTGATCTGGCTGCGCGGTAACCCATGATTGTTGAGTTTGAGACTCAGTTGTGCCCACATGAATGTCAATAAATTTTGTTTAAATAACGCCTTGAAGAGGTTGAAAACAATCTGGGTCTCTCTACAGGAGCTCTGCTGTATTAAACACGAGTCAACAGCCGCAAACACAGGTGTTCAAGGTGTTCACGCGTGTGTTGTGAAACAGGATTCCGTCCTTTGTTCTTCCCCAGATCCTCTGCAAAACAGGAACCTGACAAATCAACAGGCGGTGTATTCACCCTCACACTAAAGTCGCATTGATCAGTTGGAAGCCATTACCAGCGCCCAACCTGCAACTAAAGGTCTGTCTAGGTCTAGGCCAAAAACAGCTGGTGGCAGGATGTCGTGCGAGTCACTGATACTTCTCTTCCTCACTATAGAGGAAGAGTAACTTTAACGAAAAATACCCACTTCTTAAAATAGAGAAGATCCTGCGCTCTTCCACTTCAGCATCAAAATTTTATCATTCTGCTGACGTCCTTGTCTGTAAAATTCAGTCAGAATTGTTTGGAATACTCTTGAGGACGGTCCAGAAGGTCAGAAACGTCAGCAGAATGAATAAACCGCGAGTGGAGAGTGTAAGAGGAGAGTGTCTTCTTTTTTTATAGACATAAGTGACGCTTTAAGTGACGCCTGCACAGTAGATGCGTGAATATCTTCTCCGATTAAAAAATACCCACGTATACCTTTAATAGTAATAGCTTACACTCGGAGTTAGGTGAGAAGATTGATACCAGTCTCACATCTGTACAGTTAATATGAAGCTACAGCCAGGAGTCAGTTAGTTTAGCTTAGCATAAAGAGGGGAAGCAGGGGTAAACAGCGAGCCCAGCTCTCCTCAGAGGAAACAGAATCCTCCTCCCAGCGACTGCAAAACTCACAAAATAAATCTGTTATGTCTCAGATTAGTTCTTGGCCGGGAGCAGCAATTACCTGACGATGTTTCCCATGATCCCAGTCTTTATGTTATATTATGCTAACCAGCTGTAGCATCATATTTAATGGACACACGCGAGAGCGGTATTACACAACTAATTTAAAGCTTGTCAAGAGGAGGAATAAGTGTATTTACCAAAACTTTCAAGCCATTCCGTTAAATAGTCAAACATACTGGGGAGAAAGTAAGTCTGCAATAAATTAGGACACATTTTACCAATTCTGTGTAGCAGTTTATCAAGAGTGCTAAAGTACTCTTAACTCACAGAAATAGTCGTGGGCGCCGTCTGTGTGGTGATTAAAGGTTCTCTTTAGTGCGGGCGAAAGCAGAAAACATCCAGTCCAATGAACTGAAGAGCTCCGCCGAACATACAGCGCCAGCCCAGTGAAGTCCTCACTTCATCAGCGAATAAGATGGTTTGCCCCTGTTTTATTTGCAAATTAAAAATCCATTACAAGTCAAGCGTCTTGCAGCCGCTTTGTGTGTGGCGTCTCCTCAGAGTCTCTCTGTGTCAACCAGATGGGACCATAAACAGCACCGTTAAACCAGTCTGTTGTAACTTTCACGAGTGTTCAGTCACGGCTCGTCTCGGCCGTGAATCATCAGACGCGGCAGCATAAATGGCGTTCTTCTCATATTTGACAGTGAACATGGTTATTTACAAGATCGGCTCATGTTCTGCACAGTAAGAGATGCTCAAGACAGCGTGGATGGAGTCACGTCGGCAGTTTAAGGAATCAGTCGACGTCTTGGAAGATATGTTCATTTTTTGCCAAGAATTATATGAGGCGATTCGTACCACTGAGTCATCTATCAGTTAAACGTGAAGATGTACAACCAGCGACAGGTAGTAGCATGTGACTGGAACCAGGGAGGAAACAGCTGGCCCGGCTCCGTGAGAAGGAATAAATAAATTAGCCAACCAGCAGCCCTGACACGCTGTAATTATTCTTCGGACACGAGAGCGGTATTGATCGTCTCATCTAAACTCTTGGCAGGAAGCAAATGCAATTCCCAGAATGTCTAACAATTCCTTTTAAAATCATGTGAGTTAGTACAAGTATATCCATCCTTTGTGTTGCTGCTCCGGATTTGATTTTTGAGACTCTGCAAACATCCACCGCTGCGTTTTCAGACTTAAACTCGCTGAAAAAAAAAGAGGAAAGTGAAGGTCACATTGTGGATTTGTCAACATAATGATCTACACGTACTGAAGTTTGATTAAACCAATAAAAGCTTCATATGATTAGTGCAACCCAGTCAACAGAACAAACGTCCCTTGACGAAACTAATACCTGTCTCGGTGGACGCGATCGTCAAGGTAGATGGTCCGACTTCCTGGGAAAAATAGCCGGCTATGGTCGCCCCAAAAATGTCTCGAAACATCCGCACGTCTCCTTGAAAAACTCCTTCGTCGGATGCATCTGCGGTTTTGCAGAAACATTACCTGCTAACATTACATCCTGGCAGCATTTTACCCCCGTCTAATGACTGCAGTGTCCATCACAGAATCTGTCCACGTGTCTTGGGAAAGTGATTCCTCTCACCTAAATATTCAGTATCTATAGAAATACACCGACCCAGAATTGAATAATTTATGGAAGACATGTTGACATGTCATGCACGAGCAGATATCCCAGGGGAGAGACGGGGGAGAGACGGGGGACAGGAGGGTTCGGCCCACCCTTTCCAGGAAAAAGACAGATTTGTCCCCCTCTATAACCTTTATCAGCGAAAACACATCATTAGAAAGTTTATGATGTTAAATAAACTGGTGTTATTAAACAGAAACAGGCTGACCTATTCTATACATGAGAAGACAAACACATTTTCTTAAATGTTGTTTTCTTTCTTTGGCCTATTTTAGTACGTTGGTACTTTCTGGCTTTCATAAAGCGCCGCAGCGATGATGAACCGATGCGGCCTCCGTCCCATTTATAATAGATGTCAGGTGAACCTGTTGGTTGGTGTGAGTGCTCTGAGAGCCTGCACTTAGTCAAAAACACATCAGAACACACTCCCATTACTCCGCGTTGGTTCGAGTTCAAGTTATGAATCTTTAATTTTTCAGACAATCTCCAGTGTCATTGCTGTTTACTGAGGTTCTCCATCACTGTGGCGTCTGTGCCGAGTCTGTAGGTGGATTCTGGGTCATAGATTTATCAGAGGGCCGCAGGATCAATTTCAGGCTTTGAGCCGCTTCGCTGTTTTATTGTTTGTGCCCTCGCCTAATATTGGCTCACTGCCTTTTTTTTTTCTGCTCACTCACCTCTGCTCTCCGAAGAATTAAATAGCAAAAATTTGCTCAGAACTGAGTTTAGACCAGAATCAAAGATCTGACCGGGAAATGAATTGAACTAGTTAGACCAGAAATAAAGAGTGTGACCATCTGAATAACATTTATAATAACAATTTCCAGTAAAAAACTGCATGTAAGTAACTCTTAAAGGAGTTGATTATTTTACATTTGTATATACATTGAATATCATCACTTTCACGTACGAAAGTCTCAAGGACATCAGGACAATCCTTCTTGGGAAAAAATAACCCGAGGAGTGTGTTTTTCAGCTATATTTAACAAGATCTGTGGCACTCGTTTTAATTCAGGACAAAATGACCTCTAGATGTGACTGAGCCACAGAAATACGACACAGAGGCAACATCTGGTCGCAAGGACATGAAAACTAAGTGCATTTTTGAGTATGACATATTCTTCTTGACTTCTTGTTTTCAGTTTGATGACTGTAAGCATTCAGCAGCAACTGTTTAAATGAATGAATGTTCCCTCTCTCTTGGATATCAACCCAGTTCAGTGAGAGAATAAGCGATTAGTGAGGCTGAGAATGCAAGAAGCCACTAAAATGCTGAAATGTATCAATCATCAATCATCAATCAACTTAAGAAGTATTTGGTGTTCAGCTGTAGGATTTCAGAAGGTCCCAAGACTTTAAGAGAAGTTCCAACATGATCTTTTTAAAGAAAATCCATGATGTGAGGTGGCGAAAGTTCCGGATTTTGGGTGAGTCGTCATCCGTAGATATTTGTACCACACTGGCCTTTTTGTGCACTTGCATTAGTTTCATCATTGTTGCCATCACTGACAATTGCAAAGCCAACAATCCTCTGTAAAGTCATCTCTCTGTCTACTTCTGGGAAGCACCAAACACACCAAGTCAGCCTTTTTTTTTTTTTTTTACAGCCTCCACATCAGTGTTTGTTTGTGTCAACCCGCTGACATTTGACCTAACGGGTCCACAATCCAATCGCCAAAACAAAACCCCCTTTTCCACCGCGCGCACACGCGCACACCGAACAATACCTTCACCTTCCACTCGCCTTGCCGAGCTTGCACACACTCGCATGCTGACTGAGAATGTGCCGCTTTCAGTGTTGTTCTGGTGGCTTCGTTATTCGTGCCTTTGAATAGCGCGCAGGGGAGAGAGCTGCCTTTGTCTTTGTGTTGTCGGTGAAGCAACATCAGTCAGCTTTTTTCTCACTGCCGCTATTGTTGTCGCTGTTTTATTTTTTTTGTTAACCGCAGAGCCCGAGTCCATCTAAAGGTCAGTGTTTTGTTTGCGTGCCACTCGGCTCCGAGAGGCTCCTGATGGAGAAAAACGCTCCTGAAGAGTTCGGCAAAGGCGGCATCTAAGAGCTCCCCTCTGTCAAAATAACACTCGACTCCCGCTTCATTTACATAACTACTCGGCTGAGTCCGCTCCCGTCCCGGGCTGTCAACCTGCTATCACGGCACTCCAGCCCAATTTTCCTCTCCTCCTGCAGCTGGGGACCGAGGTTTACCCAGCGAGCTCAGTCAGGTCAAGGTGAAATTGACCCCCCTTTTCCTCGTAACGACGGCTCAGAACTGGCTCTCTGTCTGTTTCTTCTCTCTGTATTCAGGGAGAGTGGATTGCAATCAGCTCGAGGGGGGCGCCGCCCTCTTCAGGAAAAAACACCTCAGCTCTCGGCTTCTGTTCAGGCTGAGGGGATAGAAGACTGCCTCTGATTGGATCTATTGTGATTTTTTGGGCTGTAAACAGTTTGATCTACATCTTAACTGCCTCCTGTGTTGTACAGCAAAGCTTCATTATGACTTGAGAGAAATTGCGCAGGGGTACTTTATGCGTCTTGTGCAGAGCAATTACGCCCCATTCTTATGCGCCGTAAATACTGACCTGTCCCGCGCTCGGCCGCGTTCCCTCATTGTCCGCCGATGAAACACAAGACAGCGGAGTCACATCATCAAACACGCTGAATTATAGCGATTCTTAAGCGTGTTATTTATTGTTTGCTTCGCGAGATACATAAATGAGGCCTCGGAGAATGATTGAGGAGAGATAAACAGCCTCTGCGCAGTCATCTAATCTGCCATGGACTGGAAATACAACTAATTACTCATGAAGAAATCAATGAATCCATTCATGACCATTGGTGTGAAAGCTGCGCATCGCGGTGGTTTGTTGGACAAACCTGGCCTGCTTTGCCCGTCCTTCCTGCCTTTTTACGTCGTCGCACTCGTCATGTCGGCCATGGTCTCTGAATAAAAGGGTGTGTTGACCACACAGCTCAACCCAACCCAAAGAATCAGCTGGAATAGTATAGCAACATCTTCACATAGCTAAAGAGAAAGACTGGCAATCTTAGCGTCTTTAGGAGATAGATCAAGAGTCTAGATGCTCTGGTTGGTGGAGTCATGGCACAAGGTGAAAAATATTCTATATTCTCTGCTGCCTGTCAGCATCCTTTAGGGAACCACCGGCAGTGGCGGGTTTGGTTTAGGGTTGATGACCAGTGAGTGAAGTGAGGTTGGCGTAGAAGCTGCGATGTAAGAACGTAAGAGCGTTTCTTCATCTAACCGAACTGGTCGAGGCAAGATGACCAACAGCCATGAGTCCGGGTTCTGCTCCAAGGGTTTCTGCCTGTTAAATGGTTTTCCCATCACCGCTGTCGCCTCGCGCTTTCTGATGGGAGGGAATGTTGGCTCATTTCTGTTTGTGTCTGTTTCTACACAGTTTATAAAGGACGACCTCCCAGATGGTTCTGCGTAACAAACGATCTGGCACGTCCAGATTAGGTTTCTTGACCAGTCAGGGCAGCAGAAGCAATCATCGAACCCGACATTGAAACTATTATCACATTTTAAAACTGACACGGACAAAAGGACCCAAACACAACAAAAAAACAAAACAAAATCAGGAGCACAGGAAACACATTAAGAGGACTAACACCACCCAGAGGAACATTTTACTGCTCAAAGCTTGCTCCTTTATGGTTATGGAGCCATAAAGGAGCTCAATGAAAGTTCTCATTTTAGTCTCCTTGTCGTCTTTTTTGGCCTCAAACATTTCTCATTTGTCTCTCCTAAAATTCCTTAGGAGCAATAGATGAGACTTGAGACTTTACCGCTTAAACCTTGCTCCTTTCCAGCACCAGGGGGACATTCTGAAACTTCATTGAGAGCTTGATTTTCTGCACCTGTTTCTCAGGAGAAACAATTGAGAAACAGGAGAAATCAGCCACAGCCTCGCTTTGGTCTCTCATAGATCTCATAGTTGTCTAGGAGAAATGAACGAGACACTACCGAGATCTCTTTTCCAATTTTCGTTTCCTCTGGGCAGGATGAAAACAGGAGAAGAGTGAGGGAACAACACAGGCGTCAATACTATTTAAGCTAACGAGGTGCAGGTGGACACACACCAACGCTAACG
>CAEMYA010000069.1:6402150-6414996 GCA_903131615.1 Diplodus sargus
TTTTTTTTTTTTTCAAATAAGCTTTCAGTTTGTGATGTTCACTCTCACCAAACTGATTCTGGGGGTTAATCTGCACTCCGGGGTGGAAAAAGAGATGTTCCACTCGAAGTCTGGAGAGCGTCTGTGAAAGAGGGAGAGCGTGAGAGACAGAGAGGGAGAGAGTCCCGCCTGGTGCGACGATGTGGTCTGATCTAAATGCCTGCGCTGAGGGCTGTTAATGTGCTAAGATTGCGGCCGTGTGTGGAATTTCATTGGTTGTGGATGGATGCTCGGCGTCCCGTTTCTTCTCAGGCGAGGGGGTTAACCCGCTGGCAGGCAGAGACGTGGTCCAGCTCCATCGCGCCCCGGTCCTCATCCATCATACTGCCAGCAGCCGCCTCTGCAATCATACAAACATACACCCAGAGGCACGCGGGAGTGTCAGAATCGCGCAGGCTGACCTTCACGACGAGGGATGGGTTCTGATAGCTCGTACCAGTTTGGATCCCGGGGGCCAAGTTCATAAGATATCTGGATTCCTTAAGATCATAAGCCAACAAATTCCTTCTCAAATCTTTCATTCCTGACCTGCCGCGAGTCTGTTTCTCTCCTCTGCTGTTTCTCTACGAAACAACAGGTGCCTGCAAACAAAACAAAAAACATCTCATGACCAACAGTTCTCAATTTGATCATCAAAAAAACACAAGCGCGGTATTTCTGTCATGCGTTTTTTTCCCTTCAATGCTAGAACTGAATCGTAGATTTGAGAAACTTGTACTAAAACTACCAACTTAGGTTTAGTGTAAACATCTGAAGACGACCTTTTTTATGGTTCAACCAAAATTGTTATATGACATCTGGACACCGGCTTGGAGACGGAGCCCTGTGGCCCCTGCTCAGTGGCATTTTGAAGCCCAAAATGCTTGACTTCCTCGGTGTGAAACTATTCGAATCTTCCATGTTGTGCGGCACAAAGAGCTCACGCATGAGAGACTTCCGCCGATCGAGCCGGCCAACCTCCGGTTTCGCGCTCGGCTAACTTGGATGGCGATAAGATGATTTGATAACGTATCTGCAACCCATCACGTAAAAAGCAAGAACTTGTGGCACTTACGATAACTTTGGTATGACGAGTGCTGCCGTCGGTGTTGTGTTGAAGTCTGTTTCCTCTAACATTAACCTGAACCCAACCATATTCTGAACACTGAATCCCTAATTGCAGTAGTAGACGTTGTAATCTCTACACACCTCATGGTTTGGAACGGAATCCAATTCAGGGGGTGATTGTTCCATTTTCTTGGCCCATTCTCAGCCATTCTCTCTTAGACTCAAGAAGTAGCCGAGTTTAAACTGTAAACATGATGCACACTTTGCTTCTGTTACATTTCTGATTGGTTCAGCCGTAGGGAACTTACAGCCTGGTCTTACAAAATCGTTTACGGCGATCACAGCGTCGTTCATTTGGTATAAATTCAAGAGATCATCGTGATGCGTCAAAGAATTGATTTTATTCCAATCTTGAACTGTTGGACTGGTGACTGGCCAATGGAGGAACAGACTTCAAAAACAAAACCTCGATTTTGCCATCAGCTTCTGTTCAGTGTGTGCAGAAAAACAACTGATTTGTTCGCTTGATGTTTTGCCGAATGATACAGTAGAATGAATATATTCCTTGCACCCATTGTTTAGTTTTTATTTTATCTTGTAAGGTTTCTGCAGTTCCACAGCGAGTCGACGCTCAGGGAAACAGGACAAACGAGTCAAGAGTTAAAAAATATGACGGAGCAATAATCAGAATCAGAATCAGAAATCCTTTAATGTCCCGCAGACGGGGAAATGTGTTTGTTCCAGGAGCGACAGAATATCACAGAACAAAAACAATAGCAAGAATACACAATGTAATTAAAAGGGGAAGAAATAGAATAGAATAAACGTATATAAATATTTACATGATACAGTGCAAAATGAACAGCAGATTTTTATACACAGATTTTAAGAGATTAAAAGCCTGAGTCCCTTCCACACAGTTGAATCTCTCTCTACGTTGTTTATTACGATTCTGAACATATTAAGTGATTTCTTCGATTCCCCGACAGACAAACTACCCAAAAAACGTTCAATGAGGGATTTGAAAGGATTCCAGAATTGGTTTCAGGTTTAATAAAATGCCGTCACACCCTTTTCCCCCGTTTCATGACTAATGCTTCCGCGCTCCTCGCTCTCCACTCTTTGTCGTGCCTGATGGATGATTCCCGGCACAAACTGTCTGCAGAGAAGCTCCCTCCACAAAATGGGAGGTCCAGCTCCGTCTACTTTAGCGAGGGGATTGTAAGCCTTCTTGGAATCTCACCCCCGCCGGCCGTTCCCTCCCTCCCTCCCTCCCTCCCCCCGTCTCTCTCTCCCTCTCTCTGACATTGCACATTTCAGAACGGACAGAATGAGCTAGCCTCTTTATTGGCCCTCTGAATGACCCGCTGAAAGGATCTGCCATTGAATGGATGACGGGGGTGGGGCAGCATGAGGGGGGTGAGGGACGGGGAGGGGCGGCGGCGACGGCGGCGGCTTGGGTTTACATGCTGTATGCGGCCACAGCAGGCCGTGCCATACATGGCAGAGGCGGGGAGGCAGGGTCGTCCCCCCCCGTACCAGCATGCAACAGCAGCACCAGGCTCCTGCATTAGTCACGCCCGGCCCTCGCCGCTGAGCCCCCTGCCCCTTCTTAGTCCGCGAAGAAGCTCAGTCTGAGGGGCCTGAGCGCAAGCAGAGTTCAATAGGCAGCGAGACAAAGAGCGAGGAGGCCACTAGTTAATGAAACCCGGCGCAGTTAAGCCCCTCTGCAGCTTCTCCTCATTGTCTTTAATGTGGCTCTAAAGCTCCTTCCCCTTCCAATTGTTGCAGTCACTGCCTGGCATTTTCCTACTCCGCCTGATTTACTCAGTTTATTCAAAGCAGCAAAATTATGGATCTTGTCCGTCAGGCGAGTTTGGGAAAAGGTCAGATGCAAGAGCAGGAGCCTCGTAAAAGCGGGCCTCATTACGGGGGCGATGCGGATCTGAATGTCAGCGGTTCGCTGAGAGATGACAAGCATTTTCCGCTCGCGATAAACATCCCTCTTCCACAGACGACTGCGAAGGCTGCCAGCAGACCGCAGCGTCGTCCACAGTCAGGATGTTATCTGCTCCTCCCGTCGACTCCCGACTGCTGCGGGATGCTGCCAGAGGAGATGCTAGATCATCAGCTGAGGAGAGGAACGGTTGTTAGTGAGGTGGGAGGCTTCTTCTTCTGTCCGGAGGGGGAGAGTTTGAGGAGATAACGAGGTTTAGAAGAGAGCCTTCATCGCTGACTAGAGGAAAGAGTCAGAGCAGCATAATTACAAAAACACTACACTATAAAGCATATGGAGTGATGATTTGAAGCATAGATTAGAGGAGAAAATGTTAAATGGCAGGAATATTAAGGGCGAAATTGTTCCCTTGGTCCTCCTCTCCTCTACAGTTATTATGTTTGGTCAAATTAATGTCCAACAAGGAGATCCAGGAATCATTTTGAAGAACTTAATTTGGTTTTTGCATCAAGGAGCCCAAATAATGAAGGAAAGGTCACAACTTCACTAAATCTTGACTGCGGTTTCAGCTGTATTGAAGTCTATGGGAGAGAAAAACACTAAAAACCCAACATCTGTATAGTGGTATGACTTCTGATGAAGAAATGGCTTCAGAAAATGAAAGAACACACTTCAGAGAGGAGGTAACCGGCATTTCTTTCCCTAAAATAATTGACAGGGATAATAATATCATGTCCAAACAGGGCAGGCTCCAATCAAATACATCGCTGCTGAGACTACAGCGACATTGCGAGCATTAGCCTCTCTGAAAGAAAACGTAGGGACGATGATGTCGACCTACTCTTCTTCATCAGATCAAGTCATACAACATAGATATGTTGGGTTTCTCCATGAATATCCCCCATAAGCTTCAATACAGCCATCACACCAAAGTAAGATACGGTGACGTAATGAAGCCTTCTTCCCAAAAAAATAGCAGGATCTCCAATATGTCTTAAGTCGCCCTCACTGTCTGTGGTTTTGTGTTGTTGGCACTTGGATGTTATCCGTAAGAAACGAGATAAACCGGGCGTGTGGGCATTAAAAAAAGACATGGTGGTGACCCAGACTCGGAGTTACAATGGCAGGCGCCGCAGGGAGTAGGCAACAAAAGACGGCGAAAGAAAGGATTCAGCGGGCCGTTTTAATCATGTTTCTAGGTGAAAGATACAAGATAAGGAAATAACAGCGTCTGTGGTGGTTTTGTGCACAATATTAAAAAAATGTTTTCCTTAGAAGTGAGCTAATCCGGCCCTTGCTAATACCAGTCACATGCGCGATGTGTGCACCTTTGTGTCTACTCCCGGAGGCTTGAATTACAATGCATCTTTACCTTGGCCGAGCTTCACGCGGGATCAATCGAGTGCCTCATTAGATCACACGGGGCCTCAGAGGGGGGGTGAAATCTTTGCACCTGAAAGCTCGATACACACCAGTAAGTGCCTGGTATTTGACGGCCGTAAACCAAAAGTTCACAGTGCTGACTTTTACGAGTAACATAGCGTAAAATGGCTGGCTGGTTGGCACTCGGCTGTAGGATCCACAGCGAAGGGGTCCCTCTCGGCTGAAACCTGTTAAAAACATCTCGAAGGACGCGATGATGTGAAACGCAGATGGGACGATTTCACGCTCGATACTCGGCGGACTTCTTGGACATTAATGTGTTTTGTTTTGTGTCTAATACCAGAGCAGGTAGGAGGGGAATTACTCGCAGGCGTTACAGCGTATGTGTCCTTTTAAATGATTCGAGGAAACAGGGACGGGATTTTGATTCGTATCCTCCGTCTGGTAGGTCATTTTTTTCAACACATGCAGGTGCTCGTAGATGTGCATCTCGACATGAAGCAGCTTCTACCAATGTGAAAAATCACATACGGCCCCCGCTGCCTTTTTCACACGGTGCCTGCACAGAAATGATGAAAAGAGGGTCCAGAGATGTGTTGCGCTCGCTGGAGGAGAGTTGAAAGAAGCCAGCTCTCCAAAGGGGAACAAAGTGTTACATGCATGGTTATCGTGAAAAGGAGAAAGGAGGGAGGGGGAGGGAGAGAGCGCGGCGTCTCCGGCCGTCTCAGGCATGCTGAAAGAAGATAAGGTGGCCGCCCGACGGAGGAGCCCGTCACCCCGCCCCGATTGCAGGCTTCATATCCTGAGCCCAGCAGGAGCGGCGGCTTGGCTTTGTCCCACAAAAGCCGGTGTCACTCACGGGGTTTACAGCATGCTGCTACATGCCTCTGCCTACATGTGCAACTGTGTGTGAAAGTTTTCTCTCTCACACTCTATCTGTGTGTGTCAGTTCCCACACCGTCTCTCTCACCACTGTTTTCTCTCTTTTACTCTTTATATATATTTCTTTTTTGATTCAGACAGCAGAGAGAGTGAAGTAAAGAATTTTCTCAACCGCAGTACTTTTTGAGTCCAGACTGAAATTTGGCAGTTAAGGCTTTCTCAGTTTTTTTGTTTACTGATTTGTCAGATGTCGAGGTCTGCTGGAAATACTTGAGAAATTGGTCTTATTTGTTCAAGGAAAAAATGGGCTTTTTTTGCATAATTTCTTGCAAATTGAGTTTTGATTACCGCTATGGCAGTTTTGATTCGGTACCAGTATTTAACTCTCGGACTTTTGAACTGACCGTTCCTTAAACCGCTTCTGGTTTGACAACTAAGCACAACAAGGCCCACCAAGTTTTGGATTCAAATGCTGAAGATGTGTGTGTAGCTGTAGCTGGAAAAAGATACTCCATTTAAATATTTGAAGGCTGGTGTTTTCCTTTCAGCCCTTCAAAAAGCACATGATTTAAAGTGAGCCTTGACGTCTGTGGACACAGCAGGTCCTGGATGCTACTAGAGTGGAGGCTAATGTTAGCGACTGTCGTGTTATTGGACTTGGTGAAGTGTTCACACCACCTACCTCAGCCAGTAAAAACTGAAAATATATACTGTATATCAAATTCTTTGAGGTTTTTATAGGAATCATCTACTGGTGAAGATGCTAACGTTTTGCCCGGGATCTGTTAGCTTAATCTTTCATGTATGTAGCCTTCGAGCAAAGTGCAGGACACTTTCATTTATTCCAGCGAGTGCAAAGACATCCAACCTGACCTCCAACCTCTGCTCCGGCTCATCTGTTTATGGGCCTGTTTATCATGTTAACAGCATGCTCACATGAGAAGCCATAAATCACAGTTTTATAAGACGGCAGGTGTCGTGTCTTTCGTTAAGCCGGGCTGTAAACCGCAGCCTTCGCCGCGATTAGCTTGCTCATGCCGCACGCACTCAAATATGTTCAAACGGCGTTTTAGAACTGAGTGATGTGTTTTCCTTGCTGTCGGTCCAACAGCGCTGCCTTTGTTACTCTGCCCGGAAAGTGTCTCAGCGTCCCCTGTCCAGAAGTTTCTATTCCCCCTCCCAAACTCATCCTGACAAAGAACAAGTATGCCCCGCAGCATCGGCTTTTCACAGCGCAGCACAAGGCTGCGAGACGTTGACGGGTTGGAGCATTTTTGGGTGAAAATGAAAAGATTTACAGCCCCCAGTGTATTTCTGTGTGAGGAGGCAGAGAATAGATTGTGACTTTTATGACTGCACTAAAGCTGTCTTCTGTTTGCAACCGTACATCTATAATGCATATGGACTGAACAAATCTTGAGGATTTGTGCCTTTTCTGGTGATCATATCATTGCTCTGTGTACCGGAGGCACTTTTTGTTTCGAGTTGATGCTTTGACACAGTGACTGTCGCAGAGAAATGACTCCGGTTTACAGGCCGTTCAGGGTTGGGTTAAAATTTGGACATCATCTGTCACAGCGTTGGAGGGAGAATGGTCAACATTGTTCTGTTACTTGTTTTGGCGGATTCACTCGGCGTATGAGTCATGAACATTCAACGCAGCTCACATTGTACATCTGTATCGAGACTCTCCGCTGGCTCTGCTCGGCTTTGTTGCTCATCAGTTTGACCCCTTCAGGAATCGGGCTTGCCAGGAACGGAGAGAAAAAAAAAACGGCCTCTTCCCACAAAACAGGCAACGTTTTCTGGAGGTCAGGGTGATCTCTGAAATGAGCGTGCAGTTTTGGACAAAAACTTGCTCCAGCGTCTCCCAGCTGTCCACCTCCGAAACTCCGGCACTGAGCTCATAAAGCTTGTAAACAGGAGGCCGGTTGGCAGAACATCCTCCCTGTCTGTTCTGTTTACCGCCGCTTCTTTCAGTTTTTTCTGACTCGATCACACACACACACTGGATTAAACAAAAAAAGTGGGACAAACCACGAAAAAATCAACAAGTGATTCTGGTAAATGAGGTTTAGCTTGTGCCAGGTGTTCAGGTTTCTGTCTCCTTGCCAGCGCTTGCTAGCTGAGAGCTGCTCCCAGAGCTAAACACAGAGCCAGGAACAAAGGCTTGCTTTCAGTCTTTGTGGTGATGAATTGCAAGGTGTAACAGCGGCCTTTGTGCCCGTCTACTGTACGGGAGATAGAGAAACTCGGCCCAGGGTAACCAGAGACCTTCAACTCTTAATCCAGTGGTATGTTCGGCACCGACGGCGGGAGCTGATGTGTTTCTTTTTCCTTGTACGGTTGAGCAAGAACAAGCATCCTGATATCAGAGGAGGACCGGGCGTGGTGGAGTGAACACATGTTATGATCCAGAAGGCAACAGCACATCAATTTAAAGGCCCGCGACAGATCAAAGTCAAAGCGTGATTCGGCTTTGTGAGCGTAAATTGGCAGGCTTGCAAACCTCGGCCCGACTGCCTTCAGGTATTTGTTATGTATAACGGGGTGTGAATACGTCTTGTAAAGTCTGTTTATACTCGGAATTATTAGCATTTTTTCCGCGTCCTTTTCGTCTCTCACAAACAAAACCGAGCCGATGCGAGGAGGAGAGAGTAGTTGCTCACACAGCTGACTATCAAGCACATTTTTTTCCAGGGCGGCTCGCAGTGATTTCCTTCCTTTAGGGCTGACGGGTCTTTTGTCACGTCCCTCCGAACACGCCAGTATTTGCTCACTGATTGTCACCGAGAATGAATTCTCTTCGGATCAGCACTCCGACGCCTCTCCAGGACTGTTGGAAAATGCATTACACTCTATTTCCAGCGTGCAAGGTGTTGTTATTAAAATGCTAAATTACATCCATTTTGGGCCGCTAATGACGTCCCGTCCAAAGGATGTGATGGATGGTGTTTGTTAGAGAGGTAATTCTTTTCTGTTTGCCGGCATTAAAATGTGTTTATGCGCGAGCTCTTCTGTCGGGGCAGAGAGAGGAGCCCTGACATCATAAAGTGTTAATTGACTCCCATTTAAAGGCCTTTGTCTCCTGTGCCCCAGAATGCTCTAATTAGAGGGCGCGTAAATTAGTGCGAGCAGTTTAATTATGAATATGTTATTCATACCATTGCACAAAGGTAATAAATGTGCTCCTCTCCGAAACAGGTGGGGTGGGACGGTGATAAGTAACGATGTAAAACATTGCCATCGGTATGAGCAGCAGACAGCGAGGGGTTTGAACATTATGGTTACCAACAAGGTCGTAAAAAGTACGGTGGCCCCCAAGGTGCTAAAACACAACAATATTGAAAAAATGACATTAACAAAAGAACAATTAGGAATTGCAACGACAAAACAGAAGATAAAGCAACAGGAAGTGCCATCAAACCGCAAGCACAACAATCAAAACGGAAAAAAACAAACAAAAATTTTGCAAAAACAACAAAACAGAAAAACATTTTAGATAAGACATTTCAGAAAACATGACAATATGTTTTAAGTGTTTCCACAATTTCTAGTTTCTGGTTGTTGTTTTTTTGCACCTTGGGCAATGTCAGTGTGTTTTTCATCCCGAAGCCTCCATATAAAACACGTCCCTTTTTCATTACATCCAGCCGTTTTGGTTATCATTCAACCCAGGGGCAGTGTTCAAGGGTTTATCATTGCGTTTGTGTCCCACAGCACCTGAAAAGCTGATACGTGTCTCAGGCAGAGGAGGTCCAGCTATTGATTAAATGTCTGGCCGACTCCCCCGCTCACCCAAAGGCCTCTGGTATCGCAGACGCAGGAAGTGGTCAAGGTGCCAACGCGTTGTGCATCATTGCAACAGGGGACCCGCTCGCTGCCAACCCCAACTTCATCTAAACACATTTATTTAAGTCATAAATAAAAAAGAGTTGTGGGCATGTAATTTGACATCTGCGATGCGATAAATTTCCCTAGCTGTTTTGTTTTCTGGCTCTGATAAAATGAAGGACCTGCTTTCCGGCACATATTGAATGGGGGTCAAATATGAAATGCTTTCTCTCCAGAGTGCTGCCAAGCCAATGATATATGCTCTGAAAATCCCATCTATCGAAAAAAGGAGCCAAAATTGAAAATGAGAGGTGGCAATATGAATATAAATTAGTTTTGATGTCCTTTTCTTACCATGAGCCGGCTTCCAAATGGCCGGCAGATGTGCTGGTTCTCTGTTTGAAGTCGCCCATCCATCACTCAAAATGTATCATTTCCATCCATGCTGCAAAAGGCTATTGGACTGTTTGTGACATAACGTGATTTTTTAATATATCATTCAAAGTCACATTGCCTTTTTCCCCCCTGCTAATAGGAGCTAATTTAATTTCAAATGCTGTTAGATATCTGACAGCCGTGCTGGTCAGAGAAGATGTGTGTGTGTGTCCAATAAATTTGGAGATGTTTTCGTGGTTTTGAATGCTGTGATGATTAGACAGTCGGCATGTCAAAGTGTTAAGCTAAATTGGAATGACTTCTAAAACGTGTCATTCGAAGCGACGTTTTCCTCAGTGGAACACAACAAAGACGATGTTAAAATCATCTACAGACGATCAAAAGTTGCGCTGGAGGAAATGAGCCAAAAGCGGTGAAAGCCAGCATTGTCCTGAACTCAAATTTATATGTTTACTGTCAAAAAGCTTCCGTGCTCCAGGGCTTTTTTGATCCCCGAGCCACATGCAGAGAATTTATGGGAGTGTTTTTTCCCTCAGTGGTGCAGAGGATCAGCTCAGATCAGAGGAGGAGATCAGCGCGTCGGATCTTACAGTCATGCGTTGTATTGTCTGCACATCATCTCTGCAAACAATTAGGTCCGAGCGGATGAATTAGGGTTTGCTGAAAGGTCAAGAGCAAAACATGGTCGCCGCAGCCATGTGTGTGTGTGTGTGTGTCTCCATGTGCACGTGCAAGCTTTCGAATGTGCATGCATGGGTGTGTTTGTGTGACTCCTGCCTCTTTTTGAGGTCATCGAGCAGCCACTTCGCAGCGGCCTATCAGCAGCTGCGGGCTGATGACTGTGTACTATGTGTAAACAGATGGAATAGATGGATTGTTGTGAGATCAATTCATGCAGGACCTCATTGACCCAAGGATAAAGATGAAGGTCGGGCAAGTCGAACTGAAGTCAAATTTATTTTTCCCTGATTCTGAACGTTATACTTTGTGTCATGATTCATATCACCAATCGTACGGAGTGCTGATGTCACCAAACGCTAAGACCTGCAAGATCCCCACAACTCACAGTGAGGGAGCAGGCGCTGATAATGACTCAGCAGATGTCAAAAGAACTTGAATGAAAGGAACCATCTGTTGAGAAACAGTGCTGGTGTTAACAAGCTAGGCTAACTAGCAGCTGCTCTCGGAGTGGAGCTTTCACTTTCTTCGTAGAAGCTAGTTAGCCTGGCCGACCTGCCAGCTGTTAGTAGAACATAATTAGCTTGTTAGCTCCCACTTTCCAACTTGAAGCTTATTCCTTAGTAGAGGATAATAGCCTAGCTTCTCTTTTCTGACTGGAATACAAACTTAACTTTCAAAGCAGGACTAGCATCTATTGGAAATTAGTGCTATTAAAAGCAAGCTAGGTTAAGTAGTTTCTGATCTCTGTTTGGAGCTTTCACTTTCATAGCAGAGGCTAGTTAGCCTAGCTTGCTAGCTACCACTCTCCGAGGTTGAGCTTTCACTTTCTTTGAAAAGCTAGTTAGTCGAGGTTTGCTAACTTACACTTCCCGAGTGAAAGATTGGGAAGAAGTGCTTTTGTTCGCAAACTAGGCTAATTAACGTTGGTCTCGGAGCGAAGCTTTCATTTTGAGTAGAAGCCAGTTAGCCTAGCCTTTGACTTTTTGAGGTTGACCTTTCACTTTCTTCAGAGAAGCTGGTTAGTCGAGGTTTGCTAGCGGACATTAAAGCATATCTCCGAGCTTAGACGCTGTTTGTATATGTCCTCAAAATCTCTCACCATCTTGTAAATGATGGAAAACATTTGCTTAAATGCTGCATTCTCAGTATAATTTGTATTTCCATATACAAAAAGTGAGGAGAATTACATTTGAAGTTTGACTTCTGGGCAAAACAGAGAAGGTGAACATTACAGGCGTCTCTTTCTACTTAGATATAATGAGGATCTCCTTCTCCTGATTTCCTCGCTTCCTCTTAATGTTCCTGAGTCACATGTGATTAGCAATACAGCTTGAATGATTGGTTGCCTGCTACACGGCGGCCCAGAGTGACCGCGCGCCACCGACTGAGGATGTATTTTTAATTAGCCGGAGGTCACAGTTATCTGCTGCTGAGATCAGGAGCCAGTCCGCCTCTCCTCTCACTTCTCACAGCTCTTCCTGGAGTACCCGACGGTGTAGAAGTGCATTATGAGCACTCGCACGTCCTCTGTTCTCTGACTGCTCTCACTGCTTCTGCTGCTCTATTTCTCACATTCCCACTTCCACATACTCATTTCTCTTCCTGCTCCAGTTTTTTGTCACAGCTGTAAAAGATGAGCGGTCTTGGGAGTCTTTAGTCGCGTCATCCATCATCTGAGTTTACATGTGCAGCCTGTCCTTCACCCGCTGCCTGCCAACGCTGATGAAGAGTCTGGAAATCAATACCTCACTGAAAACATTGAGTTTGCACCTCAGGGAAGAAGATACCAATCAATATCATACTGAAGTCACACCATGTCGCCATGACACCGGTGTCACAGACATATTTCTAGCATTTTGACTGAATTGAGCATATTTTGCTGACAGCAGCAGAGCAGACATGAGAGTGATTGAGCATGAAAACCAACTCAGTCCACATACTTTTGGCCAGGAATACCATGTTGTGAGGTCTAAGATGAATATTTCTGAATCAGAGATCGGAAGTGGAATAAACAGTGTGTGTACAGAGCTGAGAGTCAGTGTGATAGCATGTCCCTCATCTTGACCCTTGACCTTTTCTCTCGCGGCCAGAAAAAGACCTCATTCCCGCTCCCTGACTCGACGGCGCGTAGCCTAAATTCATCTCTCTGTCCGGGCGAGAGGGAGGCAAACACATTAACACTGTGGTGTCGGCCTCAGGCCAAGTGAGGCGCACGCCAACAGACCTCAGATGAATAGCCCTACAAGCAGGCAAATATAAATACGGGCGTTCAGACACACGGACAGGTTTCGAATCAGTGAGCAAATACACGATTGAACCCTTCAGCTTTAAAGTTCAGATGAGTGGCGGTCGTCCCACAGGAGGCTGGTGGTTCTGAGAGGAAAACTGAATCAGAGAACCTTTAGGAAACGCTTTTTAAAACAACAAAAAGCCTCACACACGGAATAAACTATTAACGTTTATGCTGCGAGTGTTTTTCCTCTGAATGACGCTGTAGGAGGAAAAGCCGTGGCTGCATTTCATCAACACATTTGTTTGTTTGTTTTTTCATCCTGGCATTCACAGGAAGCACATTTAGAGATTTGGTGATAAATCTTTGTTTACAACAGATTGCCACTGACAGAAAA
>CAEMYA010000069.1:6415005-6483844 GCA_903131615.1 Diplodus sargus
AAAAAAAAAAGCTTCGGGGGGGTTTGAGGGTTGTTAAGGTCATCGGAGCCTCATAAGGTTTGTTTTTTTCCAGAGGAAAAGTACTCCCACGTCCTCACCCTGTTTGGATTCGTCTGGAACTCTGAAACTTTGGTATAAATCTGCAGCTCAATGAGCACACAGGAACACCTATCACATAAAGTTTTATGACTCAGCGTTTTCAAAAGAGATGAATTTGACAATGTGACAAGTAAATGCTTTCCTCCCCCCCGCTCTCTCCAAGTGTGTCAATAAAAATGACTGTGGAGATGTTTTTTTAAAAAAGACAGCATGTCAGGTGCGACTGAAATTAAATTGCATATTTTCTTCTCTGCTATAGCAGCTAGTGAGCTAGAGAGACACGTCACTTGTGTCATTAATCTATAACTATTGATTGAAATGGGTAAAAAGAAGGAGGGGGTGTTGTTTTTATAAGATGAGAATGTCTTTAGTTTAAATTAAAACCTGGAGGTTCATACATTAAAAGCTTAAAATGTGCCATGCCAGTATTTTAAATTTCAGGTCAACATAATCCACATGAACATCAGCTTAGTTGGCAATCGTCTGATTGATGGTCGGCTCCATATTGGACTCTGCTCCAAGTTAATAAGAGGCTCTAATATCAGACAAATCTCTGTAATTTTAGCCCTGTTTCTTTAAAATAAGCAAAAACTTTATTTTGCATGCCTCATGTTTGTGTATCCTGCAGCCCCTCAGGTCATATCTCAGTCTCACATACATGCTGGCAGGTTAATCACCTCCTCCGGCCCGGGCGACACGGGGGATTTTCGGTACATCACCGCGGGTGTTTGTGTCCTGTGGCAGATTTGCGGTGACAGCCCACCGCCGAGACATGACAGGCAACACATCCGGCCTGATGCGGGGCCACAATCGCGCTGACAGGAAGGTAATGAAAGGGCCCGTCTCGCCTGACACCTCGGCCGTCCCGCCTGATGCCGGCGCTGGCGTGGATCCGCTGGAGTGATTGACGGCGATAATTTGACCCTGTCTGTCAGGGCGCGCGGCTTTATGCGCTGGCACCACTATGAGGGCTCGATTGTCTCGACGGTCACAGGTTATCTGCTCGAATTGTAGACACACTTTATCTGTCAGATAGGTGCGTGTACAACAGGAGGCTTCTCGTAATTCCGTCGTAGATTCAGGAGTTTCGAGACGAGACCATTGTGGTGAGCTAACGGCATATTTTTCACCTTCTGGTTGATAAGCTTCGTCCTGTCAGCTGTTTCAGTTTTCCATTACTTCTCGCTGGCACTCGAGAGGGGATGGAGCGATGGGAATAAAATGTGGGGCTGCACATCTGTCGGAAAGGGGAAAAAACAGGCCTTGTGGAGAGGACAATGGACAGAGGAGAAGATGGAGAGAGGCTGGAGAGGGAATGCAGGGGACGACACCAAAGTCTGATCTCACTGACTCCGGGGTCGAACAGCTGGAGCGACGGCTTCCTTCCCAGCGCAGCCCTCCATTCAGCTGCAAGAGCTGAGAGCCACGAAAGCAACGGCAAATTTCTGCGGAGTACACTTTTAATGACTCTAACTTTTTGAAAGGTCACGGGGAGAGAACATAGAAACACTTAGTGCTGCATCACAGGGATCGCAGGGCGCGATGGAGAGGCCGAAGTTCATGGCCGAGCTTCCTATCACGAGCTTGTTAGCAGAAGCGAGGCTGTTGCTGTTCCGCATGTGTCAGCAATATTCCCTCACCTCTTTGACATTCGTTCAATTCTGCCTTTCTGTGTGTCTTAGCTTCTCCTGTCGGCTCCCACTCCTTCACTCTCACAATCCCCTTGAACATAAACAGAGCCCACGCTCCACAGCCTCCTCCGTCGTCATCAAAAGCTGAGGTTTTTGTTTTTTGGGTTGTTTTTTATAAGCAAATATGCTGAATCTGAGTGGATGTCTTTTTTTTCCAGCCTTATTTTTTTCCACCACTCTCCTTTCCCTCTCCTGCAGATGTGAAAGCTTGTGTCAGTCACCAAACATCCCAGACTTTTTTCCTGCGCTCCGGAGAGCTTTCGGCTGTGTTGGCCAGCGTTGCCTTCATTTATTTTTTATACTGAATAGAGAGTGTAGGTGTTTCATTATACATCAGGGTTTTTTTTTGAAAGGGTGTTTGAGGCTGAGGGTGAGTTCAAGACCCGGGGACAAACTAGCACCTCTCTGGCCGGAGTGTCATTGTTCCTCGTCAGCTCGATGACTGCTGGTGTGACCTTCCGGTGGAGGTGAACAAAATTAATAATTCTCATTCATATCAGTTCGTTTTTTTAGATATCTAAGGCAATGCCGGCTGAATCCTGAATGACTTTTGCTCTAGCGCCACCATGGGGTTGATACTTTCTGGACAACTATGCAATGGATCACCTCTAATTCTTGATCCCTTCACAAGTGCCACCATCGAGTCATGTCCCTTTCTTTATGACTATCCATCAGCAAAATGGCTAATGCGCTATACTTGTTTTGTGTTTAGCGCTAATGAGCAAATGTTGGCGTCCTGACACGCTGAACAAAGCTGGTGGATGTAGTAAACATTAGGGGCCAGGACACACCAAACACTGACTGTGTCGCCTCATGTCTCTAGTGTGAACAGGCTGCACTTGAATACACCAGAAAGACTTCTGCCGGCGGACATATTGCCTGTATCTTCTATACCTGCGTGAAAGGGAAATACCTCTCCATACCACCTTAGTCTGTATTTGTCATTTAAAGAAAGATTCAGTACTCTTGATATACATACAATTACGATAAAGAAATGTTTTTTGACAGCAGGCACTTAAATTCGAATATATAGCTAATTAATTTAGTGAAATCGAGAGTTGACGAGAGGAGTCAACAGTCAGCGTATATTTCAGTGCGACGACAGGCTTGTTAGTCCAGGTCAGTTTCTTCACTGACAACATGAAGAGATGTCTCCGACGTGTTCCTGCAGGTTTGTTTTCTGGGCGTTGACCCAGTTCCCCAGCTGACAGGGTCATAAACACTGCAACACACGACTGTACTGTCCTAACAGACTCTGTAAAAGAGCCCGGAGCGTCATTCTGCAGTTTTACACAGTGCTCGTCATGTGCTGCCGTGGAGCAGGTCTTTAAAAAAACCTACCAAGCCTCTAGTGGCCGACAGAGGATCGGGTGTGTGCTCATCCAAGACAAATAACAGAATCCACGTTTCCACCGTGGGTTTGTTGGATTGTCTTTGCCTCTGCGTTCGTCGAGGCCTGGCGCAAAAGATGAATCCTGACTCCTTGTGCTCGAGTTTTTACTCCCTTGAAACCGAAATACATGATCTCTGAAATGTTTTTGCATTTTGATCGATGTTTTCCCAAATCGTTTTTCATATTAAATGTTGAGGCCCTGTCGGAGCTTGATAGGAAATCAATTAGAGAAAGAGATATAATCTCAGTATCTGCCAAATATCATGGCCACATTTGGAGGAGGACCAAAGAGAAGTCTTGCTGATCTATTGTCTGCCTGCCAGCCAGTAATGGTATGCTAATGCTGCAATTATTTTCCTTGTCAAAAAACAAACTTTGTCTTCTGTTTCCAAGGACAGATTTACTCTTGAGACGTTTCTTTTTCGGAAACGGATGACGGATTGCTTAAAATCGCCGCCCAAATGGCCGGCATTACCTCACGCTAATCATCGGCTCTTGTCAAATCTGGGCTGCTCACCTCAAAGACTCGCCAGTTATGTAAGGAAACGATGAATTGTGGCTTCAGAGGTCTACCTCTCCGTTAGGTACCGTGCTGCCTGTGTGCCTCGGTGTAACAGACACTGGGTTTTGTGCCTGTAAAGCCCTCAGGCAGTCCGTCTCCTGTGTTTGAATCCTCGGAGACAGGTGGTGTAAAGCGTCGGTTGCTGCTGATCCAGGTACAGCAGCTCACAGCTCACACAGTGACTCAGCCCAGTGTTGAACCCCCCTCAGGGTGTTTCCCACCCCTGCACGGCAGCTCTGTCAGCTCACCTTGTGATGTTTCCCCTCCTTTATCAAAAACCCACCGTTGGCCCCGTTGAACTCTTGACAGGAAAAAGCCGCGTTTTTAAACACCTTATGATTTGTTTCTGGCACCTGCTTTTCACTCATATCCTGACACATCGTCAGTAAAAAAAACACTGCGAAGAGAATACAAGTACTGCTTCTGGAGCATTTCAGCTCACGGGGTAGAAGAAAAAGCAAAGTGGTTTTAGGACCTCGGGCTGATTTTCATGTTTTATTCATGTGTCACCTCTTCTCTGTTTGTTTGTTTGTATGCTTTTGCCTCTGAATGTCCTCAGCGCGGTTTTGAGAAGAGCAGCGGCGGAAAGAAACTCTGTGCATTTACTTGAGTGAGAGTGACGAGTTAATCATTTATAAAAACCTTGTTTAAACCAGTGGTTCCCATCCTTTTTTTTGGGCTTGTGACCCCTTTGAGAAAATAGAATTGCGTCTAGTTTTAGATCTTGTTAGCATGGAGATGTTCCTTCTAAGTCCCTCTCACAGTTTTACCAAATAGGTCAAAATAATCTTGTATATTTACAGAAAATAGTCCAAAAAGTCCAGAAAATTTTGCTTTTCTTATATAGCAGTCACAGGGGGCCTTCTCTGCAGTACAATTACTCTTTAAAAACACGTTTTTCTGATTTAGAAGAAGTGTTGTTACATAATATATATTAGTACTTAGATTTAAACAAAGGATCTGAATACCTCCTCCACCAGAAGGCATTAGTCCTGCTTCTTTTCCTTCCCTCTCCTCCTTCTGGATGCGTGGAGGAGCTGGCCAAGGCGCTGTCGGTGCTGTGGGCCCCTAAGTTTGATCAATGAAGCCCAGAGAGGCAGAACATGGGGCCCGGCGCTGATGGCAGTGTGCCCAGAAGCATGGCATGGGGAGAGAAGAGGTGGGGGTGGGCTGAGGCATACTTGTCACACTTGAAAGTCTCAAAACAGGGAGATTTTCAAAGGCAGAGTGGGTTCGGGGAGCTTAGCTTTCCCATAAAATGTCGAGATTGTGCAACTGCACTGCAGCGATTCTGCCTGAAAACAAAAACTGGATGTCGTTTTGTTTTATTGTAGAACTTAGAACATGTTTTTAAGCACCTCATGGTGCAAATGACCCCAAAAAAACAAACAATATGTTGACATTTAAGGAAATACACAGTCAGGTTTAAGCTGGTTACTAATTGACAGCACTAGGCGAGCTGTTACTCCCCTTTCCAGTTTGTATGCTAAGCTACGCTAATTGGCTGCCGGCCGTAGTTTCAAATTTAGTGTCTCTGTTCCCCCTTCAAATATCTTGAAGAAGGAAAGAATTTATCTTGCATATTATAAATGATACAGTATGCATGAGCAAAGTAGAAGCACCTGTCACACAAACAAAATTGTTTTTCCCCTCCTGGACTCAAGGATGTCATCCCATCCTTACAAATAAGCTGCCAGTGCAATGTTTTTTTTCTTTAAATCGAGTAAGCCCGAGGCTCAAAAAGGTGTGAATATGAGTTTCTCGCTGACTGATTAGGAGACTCTCGCTGACTCTGAGCCAAAACAAAAACAAGCGTTAGTAGTTCACCTCCTGGGAACATCACGAGGGGTTTGTAAGTGTGGGTTGAGACTGCCAAAGTACATCCATCCCTACCCAAATAACAACAGTGCAGCTCATCCCTACCCCGCTCTTCATCATCACCTCAGGAGCAGCAAAACTAATCCCCAGCCAGACTGACTACCTTAGAGAAAGAGAAAAAAAAAGCAGCAGCAAGGGACAAACAAACACCGAGTGAAAGTTGGAGGATGTTTGAGAAAAAAGTGTATCTCATTTGCATTCAGACCCAGTTCATGTCCTCCGGGCTGTTTGTCAGAGGGCACTGAACTGTCTGTTTCCATTAAAGACTCGGTGCAGCCGCGCTCAGCTGTACAAGACAAATGGTAGCATCAGTCCCGCAGTGAGCGATTACTCTCACGTCCTCCGCTGAGGTCAGAAATAAGTTTGGGTCAGATCAGTATGCCTATTTGAGGGATCAATGGCGCAAACCGCAGACAGAAACATGTCGGCTAATTTCACCCCTCATTAGCACCGAGGGGGCTTTAACCACAAGAGTGCATGTCAGCACATGCAGCGGCCCGACAGCACCGTGTCAACATGCAGCTGATGTGATCGATGTCGGCGCTGTCCGGCGAGTGTTAGAGCGCGGGGGCACCAGCAACAACCTCGACCTCGCCTTGGACTCTAAAGGCCCGCGGACGCCAGAAGAGTTTGTCCTCATGAAATGGGCGGTGTTGAGACTTGGGTTTGTTTAGAGGATATGTGACTGCGAGCCACCTGTCATTAAGCTAGCGAGCTTGTTAGCTTGGTTGCTAACCAGAAAAGTTCACTCAGTTTTTTCAAGAGACATATTTGTGTCATCAGTTCCTGTGTCATAGCTGGACAACCGTGTATATTCACCTAAAAGTGAAGCTCCAACCGCTATGTCTTGTCTTTATGCTAAGCTAAAGTTAGCCACAGTTGTTCTGACTCATTAAACACTCAAGGCTCAAGCTCTCTAAGCTAGCCTGTTTTCCAACTGGCGCTTAGCTAGCAAGCTCGTTAACTTACCCGTCTATAAAGTAAACATGAAGCTACAACCCCTGTTTCTAGGCATCATGCTAAGCTAAAGATAGCCAAAATCCTACCGACTGACTGACTGGACAACTTTACCTGTTAACAATTTGCAGCACAACCCTGGAGCAGCACCACACAGCCCTCCAGACCTGCGACTGGCAGCGATAACCCAAAAACGACCTTCTCTCTCTTTCATCGTTTTTATTTCAGCCCTGGCGACCTTAACAAATACACTCCTCTCCCACATGACAACATGATTTGTCTGCCTCTCCTTCCGACTGTCTTTCCCAATAAAAGAATTATTGAAAAGCCTGCTGAATTTAATCAGATAGTTAGACATCTTATCGCCAAGGAAGCAATTAAAAATCACACCGAGGAACATAATTCCTGAGGAAATGATCTCTGACCAAAGAAATGAAATAGCAGCAATGTTTATTAGATTGTTCGAGTCTGCTGAGATTTCTCTCAGTCGAGTGTGTCAGTTTACGTGCTGTTAAAAGTCAAATGAGGAATCTGACAGATTGTGGATTTAATGAATTTAATTAAGCTCGCCAACCCCGACAAGCAGAGAAACTTTTGTGCTTTCCAGTTGTCCTGTAGGAAAAGAAACTAGGCAGAGCTAAATCTGCATAATTCGACATTTTCAGGAGGTAATTCAATCGACTGCTCATTTCTCACTGAGCGTAAGTCGGTGAGTTTTAACGCTACACACTTTTCTTCAAACACAGTCCCTTCTATAATGGCTTTTTTGGGGGGAGTTGGAGAGAATTAGCCATCTGTTCGCTGACATCTCGCTCTGTAGGTCTCATCCTGCACGGCAAAAACTCCCGACGAGGCGAGGAGGTTGTGTTGTAAACAATATTTAATATCGATTCCTGCGAGTGGCTCGAGTCTCCGCCGCTGAATGGGGAAGAGATTGAAGCAATTACAGCTCGCAGTTTGTCAACAGATATAAGAAATGTGCTGTGATGGGTTTGGCAGCCATGAGCCCGGTAAATGGTCCTCGCTTTTTTCTCTTTGTCTGGCTCTGTATGCGCAGCGGAAGAATTGAGGCTGAAAATATATATTTCCGAGTGTGCTCCCAGGATGCTGGGGCTGTAGATCTTTGGTATATTCAGCCTTTTTTCGTTGATGCTGGTTTGTGGGAGTGCGAGCCTGGAGGCTTTAGGTGGGAGGATATGGGATTTGGCAAGTGTTTTAAGGAGTTTGTTGTATGTTTTTCCACATTTTCTATTTATTTTTTTTCCCCCGTCCTGAACATGAAATATCTGTGTTGTTTACATCTGCTCACCGGGAAATGATCCAGATTCTAAGAGAGAAAACATGTGTAGCTAATGCATGTTTTTTTATTGAGGAGTGTTCGGTATCGCTCATGTGTTCAGTATTCAAGGCAAATTAACTCATTATAAGGATTTTCATAAGTGGATGTGAGGGCCGCTGCTAATGCAGAAAATGAAGTGACTGTGGAGTCTGACGACCGCAGTGCGTGTTGTCGGTTGAATTGGTCTCAACGGGTTGGAGGCTGTACTGGGAAAAGAGGATCCATCAGGGATTAAGCATTAGAGGATATAGCAGCATATGAGAAATGAGCCATTTAAAGTACATTACTGAAGTGGGCAGCAATGTTTTTTAACATCTGATAACAATCTGTACAATAACACTGAGCAGAAACCAATATTTTTGATGAACAGGCTCAACTTGGACAGTAAAGTTGGACATTTTACAGTCAAATGAACAGAAATGAATCAAAGTTTAGTTTACTATTAATGAAGTGGTGTTTGGTACTGGCAAGCCAGCATTATGGACATTATATCCATTTCTTAAACTCAACTCTCAGACAGTTAGAACTACAGTTTTTTTTTTTTTAGAACTGGCTAGCATACAGCTAGCATGCTAGCAGGTCCTAATCTAGCTGTGATTATTGACTGCAGAGGTGAGACAGCTGACGTGTGTTCACGTCTTTGCTTATTTCCAGTGTTACATACATTTTCTCGAAATGCTAGCTATTTTGAAAGTACTTCGGTTATTCAACAAAGCCATTGTGTCTGCTGTCCGTGTGATAGTCCTTGGTTCCCTTCACACTCCTCCGACAGCTGGGCTCTCTTTGGGGAAATGGCAGGTCCATCGAGCAGAGAGTTCGACATGTCTGTGTGCGCGTGTTTACACAGCGTTCAATTTAGCGAACATCGGGGTGTGAGGAGAGGTTTGACAGGGCGGAGGGATTCGGGGGTTTGGTGATGCTGATGGATTAGCAGGGAGGACGAGGACAGGCCCAAGGGCCCCCCGTCCGGCCTCGCCTGGAGCCCTCGGCCCGGAGAGAAAGTGGGAAAAAAAACACAGTTAATACACTCACATTCACACTGAGTCAATCAATCTCCACCTGCAGGACAAGTCACACGCACTCACATAAACACTGAACGCGCTGCGGACACATACATCTGCACCTACACACGCTTAAAACAAACCTGTCCACACCACAGCGAATCAATCTTCGGCTGAGGCGGCGGCGCCCGCCGCAGACGTGCTATTTCTCACACATGCACCGCTGTTTGTCCGCGAGTCACCTCTCAGATCGATTGCTTTCAGAGTCACAGAAATGTAGAAGCGGTCAATTAGCCTTAAGCACTCAGACCGATCGATACATTTTAAGCGACACGGTTTAGCACCAGAAGTTGTCGTTGTGAACGATTCGAGACGGACAGAGATATTTTCATGTTCTTTATTTTTTTTTTGTGAAGCAGTGATTAATCATTTGTAAGTAGAGTCCTGGAAACCACAGGATTCGGTTTGAATCGAGGAATGTGGTGTGGTGAAATCGTGGCAAGTGAGTCAGAATCTGAGACCGTGTGATATCAGGCCAACGCTGGCCCGACCCAACAGATGGGAGTTGTTGGGAATAACAATAAGCATTGGATGGAGTTGCTTGTTTTCTTTAGCAACCATTTGACTAATACTCTTCGATGGCCAACTATTTTGATGATAGAATAATTGGCTTGAATTTGAGCACGAATAAACATCAAAATTCTCCAATTCCATCTTCTTAAATGAGAATATTTCCAGGTTTCTTTTCTCCTCTGTGACAGCAAACTGATTATCTTTGGCTTGCTGACAAAACCAGACAATTTAGGACGTCACCACAAGATTTAAGGAAACGCTGATCCACATTTTTCCCCCATTTCCTGACATTTTACAGACCAAACAACTACATGATTAATAGAGAAAATAATTGACAGATTGTAATGACAAAAACAATCATTAGTTACAGCTTAAGTTTGATACTTAATGTAAAAGTAAATCATACCCACGTGTATATGTATATACTGTATGACAGAGTGGAAGGAATACTACTCAGATTACTGAAATAAAGTCTGTTTGCAGGGTACTTGCATTTTTTTAAGTCAGTGATTTTACTCATGCTTCTGTAAGCATTATAATATGTAATATACTTAATTACTTTAAGTTGTACTGAGTCATCAAAATCAAAAAAAGAGTAACTAATACTCTGAGTAGCCTTCGAAAAGAATACTTTGTACATTTAATTCAGTATTATTTTAATACCAGTCAATTTCCTTGTAATCGGGTAATATTTCAGTAATGTTACTGTACTCGTACTTAAGTAAAAGTAAAGATATTGCGTTAAAATATACTTTGGTAAAAGTAAAAGTCAGTACTTGAGTAAAAGTCTTAAAGTATGGTAAATTAAATGTACTTATGTATCAAAAGTACGAGTAAAAGTAAATGTAATGTACGTACGTGTATACTGATGGTTGACCAGTTATCAGCCCAGCCAATCATCGGATAAAATAATCAGCATTTTTATCATAATCCGAGTCAAAAGTTTTTAGTTTTCAACTACAGATACCTAGTAAGTAACTAGCAACTAAAGTAATCAGATAAATTAACAAAAGTACAATATTTGGCTACAAAATGTAGTGAAGTACTTGAGTAAAAGTACAGGAAAACGATGTACAGACAACTATAACTGTGTCACTTTGACCCTAAATAAACACTGTAATTAAATGTGAAGAGTGTTGATTTATCAACATTTACGTGCTAGTACACAAGCAACGATTCGTTAGCATGATTTATCTACAGATACTCTTCATCCCAGGGGCAGCGGCAGATGTCTGGTTGTCAAAAGTCTATTGGTACGAGACACAAGTGTTGGTGATCTCCAACGATGGAGAGATCAACTCCTGGAGAGGCTCACTGCACAGAAAGCGATTTATTGTGTGGAGTACATCTCAGATGTTCGCCGTGCAGGTGTGTTTGCGCCCACAAAAGCTCGGCTGAAGATTGTGTGAGCCCGCAGGATGAAAGCGAGACTATTGTTTGTGATGTGGCGTATCAGAATAAAAGCGCAGGCTCTCGTCCCGCCCGGCCCTCTCTATTCACCGGTACAGATGTGACCGTTTCCAATTTTAAGGTCTGTTAAGCAAACACTAAGAGGACTGTGTGGACGGTGAAAGAGAGAAGATTTTGTGTTTCCATGGACAGATTTAAGGAGAGTCTGAGTGTTTTTTTTCCCCCGTGCGGACGACAGTTTCGGCCGCGGCTAGCCGGTGACCTGCACCAATACAGTAATATTACCCCAGGTAATGGTCTGCACTGGAGGGAGGAGAAATAATCTGTTACAGGAGTTCCAGTGTCCAGTGATACATCGCCTGCCAGGCCCGAGCTCCTCATGGTAGAGCGATTCGGAGCCTCGAGGGCTCCCGGGGCCGCACTACTCGCTCGCAGAGTTGAAGAAGTGGAATGAGAGCCAAAAACGGCGCTTCATCGTCCGACAGTATATCACTCAATCTCCTGAAATACGAGACAGACACTGTGCCTGACTGGAACCCTGAATTCCTAAACGCCTGTGTCACTCAGGAAGCGCACTTCTCTTTGTAATCCCGCTGTCTCCTGACTGCCTGGAGCCCTCCATGCCTGTCTGTTTGTCTCCTTGCCAAAGCGTTTTTTTTTTTTTTGTATACACTTCCTGCGCTGACCAACGTCGGAGCCAAGACAACCACCAATTACATGAAGAAAGCCGCGGTGGTGACAGCAGACCCCGCGATGGTTTACTCCGGCACTTCGAACCCTGTGTTTTATGGTTTGATACTGTGCGCTCGGGTTTGTTTCTGGGCGCTCTGCGGCCGAGCCTGCTTGGATTTTGTGTCCAGTGTGTTTAGTTGTTTTTCGAGCAGACACCGGGGAAAGGAAATTAGCGATTTTCTTTTTTCCAGCAAAGCCTACCTGCAGAACAATTCTGTTCTTCAAGGTTGAATCCTTGATTAAAAATCACTGGACCTGAAGCTCAGCGCTCTCTACCTCTTAATTCTCACTCGGTCTCTTCCCCCTCCTTCTGTCCTCTATAACATGCGGTCCTGACACCTGTCCTCTACACGGGCGCCGGGTTACCCCGCGCACAGCGAACGCAACATTGTTCTCCTCCTTAATGAAATCCCCCCACCTTTCCGGGCTCTGCAGATTGTAATTAACACTTTGAAAAGTAAAAAAATTGGCTTTTTATTTATAGCCTCCCTTTCACACTGGCCTCTTCTCTCATTTTGGCGTCATACAGGAAGCGCCTGTTGCCAACCTCGTGCTCTTGTTCCTCAGAGAGTAAAGATAGTTTTGTTCCTTGTTCGCTGATTCCTGTGTTGTAACTTTTCTAATATAAGAGTCAAACATTCAGTATCAACTCACTGTTTACATGATGATATGGCACATTTTTTTGGCTCAAAGTCAAATTTGAAATCAACGTTGTCCTCGAGAAGCAAGTTAAAGGGACAGTTCGACCCAAAATCTAAAATAACAACAACAGATAGATAGATTTTGGTCAGAGCTGTCCCTTTAAAATATTTCAGAAAAAGACACACGTCTCTATATGCGGCCCTAATCTGAACCTCGGGATGTTTGTGTTGCAGCGCTTGGACTCAGAGAGATGTGACTAATTGTTGGCAAAACAGATCTCTGGTTTAATGGGGCGTTCATGACAGGCAGGACGCTCGCTTGATGCTTCTGTCTGCAGGGAGAGTCATCGTGCGTTTAGCGGGGAAAGATCGAGTTTCCTGTCAGGAGAATGGTGTTTTGTTCATAAGCACACTCCCGCAGTGTTTAATTTTTCTGTCTCGACTTGTCTCGTTCACTGATTGTCTGAGATGCAGACGTATCTTCACGTTCAGTCGGTTTGGATTCTCTCTTTTATCGCGCCGTTCGTGTCTTTATGGCCGCTGTGTGAAACTGGATCTCGGTCGCAGGTGCTGCCTCTCTGTCTACCTGTGTTTAACTTTCTCCCGCAGTCAGCTCTTCGACTTTATGTGCGCTTGCTTAATGACAGGCTGCGTTTTTAAAGAGGGGATGCGTAAAAAATAAACACAAAAACGCAAGCTTCGGCAGGTTAGAAAAGCACACTTTGCTCTGCATAATCATTCCAGACAGTCGCGCGTCTGCAGTTTATGTGGATAGCGGAGGCAGGTAATGGTTAACGTGTCTGTCAGCCCCAGGAGATAGAGATTTAAAGGGTCTGTGGAAGGATTACTTAGCATCACACATGCTGCCTGTTTAAATAATTCAATTAATATGAAAATGAGACGTGCACTGCTGCAGTTAATTGGCTGCAGGTAACCTGTGAGGGGTTGTGAAGTAAAACCGTTCTGCTTGTTTTTGGGTAAGTGTGAGACGCTCCATCAGGCACCAACATGCTCGTTTGTTGGCTTGAGACGCTGACATTATTTTCATATTCTAGTTGCCAAGAAGGATGTCTCATCCCATGATTCAGTCGGGACGGGCATTGTAGATTAGCTGAGGCTGTGACAGCATGTTCTCACTCCCAGCTGGTGGCCTGACCAAGCTGTGTGGCACTGGTTTTGCACATGAAGGGCTCCGTGGTCAAGTTATAAATCAGCTACATGAATCAAACAAAAACCTATTTGGAAAGGGTTAGTAAAAGATCATACTTTGGTTTAATATAACCAAAGTTGAGTTAAGTTAGGTAAGTGAGGGCCACGAAAAGTATGTGACAACAGTTACGTCCTGATTCTTGGTCACAATCCTCCGCCTCTCGTGGGAAAGTCCTCAACGCTGGGTCATGCTTTATCTTCATCCATATACAAATAAACACAGAGTAAAAGGACTCAGTTAGCTGATCACTGTAGTGAGCAGAAAATGTGCGATTTGATAACTAATTTATGGTATTATCAAGCAAAAAATGCCAAACATTCTGGATTTTTAGCTTCTCTAAAATTAGAATTAGCTCTATTTTATATCATTTTGAATGTAATATTTTGGGGTTTGGGAAAGTTTGCGAAGCTTTCATGTTGGCAGTAATTTCAGGCCAACATGTGCAGACCTTTATCTAAATGAATGTGGATATTCACCATAATATCACCATCACCAGTCAAACCTGATTAACAAACACTCAGAAAGTTTGGAGAATTTTCTCTGAAAAGGTTCCAAAAGTTATTCTTCTACTTTGCATTCGTATAATGTCACAACACCGGCTTCTTTTACTACTCAGTCTCTGGTGGGACAAACCAAGTTATTTGAATGCATCACATTGGTTTGTGGTGGCTGTTTTTCACTGTTCTTTGTTCTTAATTTATTTATTTGTTTCCGGTCGGAGACAAAATCTCCATCACTAGATATTGTATCCTAAGTGGGAAGTGAAGTGAGGAAAATATGTGTTTTTGGATTTTGGCTGAATTGACTGTTCTTAGAAAAGTCAAAGATTGGGTGCTCAAGTTTTCACACTTTGCTGGATTTATCTTTTAAAGTCTCTCTCTGTGTGTGTGTGTGTGTGTGTGTGTGTGTGTGTGTGTGTGTGCGTGTGTGTGTGTGTGTGTGTGTGTGTGTGTGTGCGAGAGTGTGTGAGTTTGGCTGTGTGAGAGTAATGGACTGCTTCTCCTGACAAATGTTCCCAATGAATCACGGCTAATGAAGGGAACGAGACACTCTGAATGGAGGAAAAATTGCAGCGTTCCCTCTCGTGATCTGTTAATCACATCGGCTATTTTTATGGAAGAATTCGTCGAGTTCTGTCCTAACAAGAGGGCCTTTCATCACGCAAATTATCTTTTTTTCCCTGTTGTTATGAAGCTGAAATTAGCACAGTTACGGAAAAACAAAACAACTGTTGGCAACGGTTGCACCAGCTTATTCTGTGTGGACCCCGCTGAGTTGATCTGAGGTCTTGCACAGCCTGACAGTGAGGGTCCTCCAGAGTCCTCGGCAGGGTCTGCTGGTACACTGATAACGCAGCTTGCAGTGGGCACTAAATTAAGCATTCTGACACCCAGAGATAGAAAGGCTAAGAAACCGTAGAGGAATGTGACTTTTTCATTCTTTTTCTGCTGAAATTGCGCACACACACACCACACAAACACGCACAAACACACACACCAGCATGCACAAATGCAACGAAGCATCCCACCTCCTCCTACTTGCCAGTCATGTGTGGCAGTCTCCTGTCAGCGGCACTAAGTCAGGTGGGATCAGGGAGAAAAAGAGGTGAAAAACAAGCCCGAACCGAATGAAAGAAGGACGCAGACAGCACCTTTATTCTGCCGTTTTACGACCTCCTAAACGTCCTTGAAGGGTTTTAGGTGGAACAAAATTACAGTCTCTCTGGTGTTTGTGAATCAGAGGTGTTGACAGGCGTAAGTCCGGCCAACAAGGCTGCTCGTCAGAGTCAGGGTGAAGGTATGCGGGGGGCTTTCAGACGCACTGAAAGAAAAGCAGAAGGGGAAAGATTTCCTCCCAAACAAAAGCCGAGGAACAGTCCTCACACTGAGGAGAAGCCCCGTCCTGCTGGGGGGTTATTTTAGGTGTCCCTCAGGGGGCTTGCCCTCTCTGCCCTCCCAAATGCTTGACAAAAGACCCTGAGTTTCCCCTGGATAATAAGAATCCGCTGCCTCTGAATCACAGAGGTGGAGCTCACAAGAGAAATGCAGGTGCATGGGCTCCTTCAAAGGGTGACTCATCATGACCGTTCACAGAGGTGCCGTGCTGGGAAAAGAGCAGCCATTTATTCAAGGCCCCTATGTTGTGGTCATGGCGTATTTTAAAGCATCCGCTGTTTGCCAGCTTTCCATCGCATATTGAGGAGCTGACAAAGGTCCTTTAATGGATGAAAATAGATGTTTAGGTGCCTCTTGGATTAACTGCCGTTGACAGGAAGTTTGCCTGGGCTACTTTGTTGACATGGGTGTGACTAATGATGACCATTGGGGGCAGAGCGAGTGTCAGGAAGTGTTAGTGGTGTGGTGGGAAAGAGACAGTGAGTGAATAGTTGGCCAGGAGAGCTTTCAGCAGCTACCACTAGCTACACCCACTTGCATTTACACTGGCACGTAGCCTTTAGTGCAAGTAGAACACTTGTGAAATGCCACTTAGCTACAAGGCTAACAGCAGCATTCCACTTGCTGAAATTAAGTAAAAACTGGGTTGTATTTAAATAAATGTTTGTAATGTGTGTGTTCAGAATCACCCACTAGTCCACTACTCCCTACTCAGTACATCGTGGACTTTATAATGAGCTCCATTCAGGCCATTTTTCTGCCCTTCAGTGCAATGCATGATGGTTAGCCTGATGAGCTAGCTAATTCTGCCGCAGTAGCCTAGACCTGTTGTATTATTGATGTAGGCAACGAGGTTTGGCTGCTTCTCCTGCTTCATTTTGTCTGTAAGTATTTTGTTTTATCAAAGTTTATATGATACTGAATGCAGAATACTGTTGCTGTAAGTTGAGTCTCAAATGTGGATAACTGTGAGCTAGCATGGCAGTTAGCACTGAAGCTGTACGACTCAGCATTTTCTGTCTCTAGCAGTTATATCTTTCATGAATTATCGTATTTATTCTATTTATTCTATTCTATTTATTCTAACCCTAACCCTAACCCTAAAGTTAGACCTTCTGTTAAGCAGAGGACCTCAACCTCTTAGCTAGCTAGATAGCAACCAACAGTTGGTTAGCTGTCTGGCTTTGGCAGGGCAACTAATGCTGAAAGTCACTGAATGTTCTGTGTTTGTTTACAAGAAAACTCCTCAAAGTACCTGTTTTACCTTATTTAACTATTTGAAGTTTTGGTTTCCATTCACTTAATCAAAATCAAAGTGAGTATAGCAATAGCAACCTCACACATCGAATCAGGTTCTGGTTCGTACTATTATACTGATAAATTCCGGGGCAGTTTTTCAAAGTATGGTGCACAAAAGAGTGGGTGCCTTTCAAAAAGAGCCCTTCACTTATTAACTAGTGTGAGGAAGGCACCCAAAACATCAACAAATCTCTAAAGTAACCCGATGTCTTTTTTCTGAGCCCTCCGCCATTTTTGTGCGGCTGCTCCAAGCGCTACGAGTCGGCCTTGGAGAGTGGAGAGAAAACCACACAGGGGCAGTGTCGATTGTCTAGAGGCAGGATGCAGGTGCAGCGTTTTTTCTCTCAGCGCACAAAAGCTTTATCTCAGCACTCCTGAGCGCGCAGCCAGCGCTTTTCTGCCAGAAATAAAATGCTATTTGGACACGGGGCCCTTAGCCTTGGGCTAACTGCAGTGTGAAAAGCACTTATGAGTTTATTTTTTTTTATCGTAGTGAGCTAAGTGTTGAGGCTGTTTAATAGCTGATTAAGAAAATTGGTTTTCAGGGCCTTTATTTGAAAAGAAGGATAAAGTGGTTTGCTTGAATAGCACCTACGCTAACAACAAAAGTCTATTAGGACAAGATGTAAGAAAACAAGGTATAAAGTGCCATAAAGCATGATCTTCATTTGTTTTAAAGAGGTGAAAATTGAGCTGTTCTCTAAGTTTTCTGGGAGTTTGTTCAACCTACGTGGTGGTAATGCTCGCTGCCTCTCTTTGTTTAGTTTTTAAGACTTTGCAGAGTGACCTGTAAAGACACCATTATATATAACAGTAGTTAAACCCACTAAAGATAAAAGCATGAACATATTTTTCTGAGTCTTGCTGAGACACGGGTCTTTTAATTTCTGACACATTCTTAATTGTGGCCAATTCTGTAATTTGTCTTTAAGTGGGTCCATAATTATACCAAGAACTGTGGCTCTGTTTATGGTCTCTTAACATCTCTGACTTAAGGTGAGCATTAACTTTTAATTGCTCTTCGTTGGCTCCAAAAACAATTAGCAATTAGCAACTCAGCCCTCTTCTTTTTTTTTTTACCCTGTGCTGCACCGTCTGCTCAGTTACATTCTCCCAATGCGCATCGACACCGGCCTCAAAGAGCAGATTGGCCTCTTTGCCTCTTGCTTTGCCGATGCTCATTATAAAGTGAATCTGTCAGCTTCCACTTTGGGTGAATTAGCATCTGAAGCGCCTCCGCTTGCTTTCACCACCTCCCTCTCGTCCTCTCCTGAGAACCACTGGTTGGGGGCCCAGGGAGAGGAGAGAGGAGCGAGGACGACGACAAGGAGAAAGAAATGTGAGCGTGAGAGAAAAGAGGCAGAGAGGAAAGGAGTGGAAAACGCGCTCTGCTAGTTAAACCCGGCGACCTCTGTCTCATAAAAAGAAGAGACCTAGAGTAATAGTCGAGGAATCAGCAGTATTTTCAAGTCTAGAGCCAAAACTATTTGTGGCCGCGACGGCGTGCACAAACTTTGTCTTTGGATGATTGCAATGAAAATAAAGTTTATTACTAATTGTCTTTAACCGTTTAATCCTATTAGGGTCATGGGGAGCAGGAGCTTATCCAAGCATGCTGAGCATTAGCCGAAGACAGGGAAACAAGTCTGCGGTCCATCACAGGACGAACAGATAAACAGACCCTCTCTGCCTGCTCTCAGTCATACCTGCAGGCCATTTACCAACTCAGATCCACATGATTCAGGGAAACCCATGTAAGCAGGCTGGGAACATGCATTTATTGTCAGGTTTAAAGTTGATCATGTAGTCAGGTGTCTTTTACACATGACGCATTCTTTTACTCTCAGGTCAGTCCACCTTAAGTGAGCCTGGCTAGAAGTTGTTGCTAACTCCATGGCTAACAGCCTTCGTTTAGTCAGCAGGTGGCAATACACAGGAACTTGTATTAACACATTAATTAACACAAACAAAACATTTTCCTGGGCAGTCCCCATTTTTGTCGACCTTTTCCGGGCTGTTGCTGTCCCTGGAGAGTTACTTACATACTTTTAAGACTTGTACTTGGAATCAGAATGGATCAGAATACTGATACTTAGTGTTACAATTTTGTAGATCGATAGTTAAATGCATGGTATTGATTTTTAATGTTCACAAATCTGGCCACCTTACCAGATGGTCAGGCCCAGCAGGAGGTCTTGTAATACACCGGTGGAAACTCTGTAGATTTATTGACGGGACAGTTTTTGTTAATGTCAGGCAGCGTTGTCAATATGAGCAGACGGACCAAATCAAATACTGATTCTTAAATGCTACCGTGTTTGTTTTCTTCTCTGATGTTGCAAAGAAATGGCTTTTCTCAAATGTCAGAATAATGACGTAGAGGTTGAAACAGGACCAAAAGGAGGTAATGGCGGTATTATTGTGTGGTTTCTAAATTTCAGGAACTAGAACACAATCACAGCATTCCTCTGTGTTTATTCCTAATGCAGTGCGATGTTTTTAACAGATTGCTTCTATGACCGCTCCTTTGAATGTTCACCTTCAGCAGATTTGGTAGTTTGATATTTGAATTAGTGCTTAGTTCATATCTGCTTTTAGATATCCGTTTCGGTTCGGCCGCTTTGATTTCACAGCACATAGAAACCACAACAGAGGCGGTCTTGGTCCAGTTGTTTGATCTGCACCGGAGTTTCATTGACTGCTCTTATGCCAATTTAAACAAAACTGTTTACAGTGTTGAAGTGTTTAGCTTACAGTCTATTGTTGATCAGATCAAAACGATTCAAGAGAGCAACGTGTTTCTTTTTGAGCGAAAGTAGACGATCTTCTGAAGGAGCTATTCCGTTTGATGCCTTATTTCATTTTTATTCTGACTCATTTCAATTCAAGCTCTTTTTTTTACAGTGATGCAGCACATTTCAACCCAGATCCAGCAGTCTGTCTCAGGCTCAGTTAATCACCTCAGCCTGTATTTACATTCACACTGCACCATTTGTCACCTGTCACCACCAGCGTCTCATTTCAGTCTCAGGGACGGGGATGATTTTGTGTGACTGTGGTCCACTGGTCTGTGTGACGGCTGCTGAGTCATTCCCAGTGTGGGTCTGTTTCAGGCAGTGAGGTGTTTCTTTTCTCCAGAGCAATGAAAAAAAGAGAGACAGTGAGTTATTAGGGAGGGGCAAGAGATTAATGACTGGAATAGTACCTGGCCATGCGATTTGACTATTGGCTATATTGAAAATTGAATTGTTTTTGTCCTATGGTGTTATTTTTTATCGTCCACCATTCCAATTTGTATCACGCTGCATGTAAGAATATTGGTGACCAACTGTAAATTTAACAACATGAAATTTCTGTCTCCCCAGGGGTCCCTTACTCATACGTGCAGGGACAGGTGGGAGATGAGGACGCAGCAGTGGACGTGAAGCTGTACAGTCACCGGTGGAGGAGATGGCTTCCCCCAAAACCTCGTAACATGGACAGTAACAGAGCCAGTCAGGAGCAGGACCAGGATCCGGTGCAGGAGGAGCCCGAGGGCTTCCCGGGCCTGCTCTCTGCGGAGGACTCCGACAACAGCTCCCAGATAGAGGTGGGTGATGAAGCTGATAGTCCACCGATTCAACACAGAGACGGACCGCGTTGCGTAACATCTTCAGTGGCTCTGGGCGAGCTTCCTGGGAAGGTGACCTCGATGATGTAATGAGGGTTTTTTTGCTTGTGCGTTGGAAGCTAAAAATGTAAAAACAAAGCATGCAGTACATTCTGGAGGTGGAGATTAATGGAAGACTATTCAGTTGTGACGAGTATAGCATCCACGGTTTTGTAGCGTAAGCCAACAAAATCAGGACTTCATGGTTTCTACCACATTGATCATGACAGTTGATATATATATATATAAATAACCTCTGTTATTTGCATGTCCTCCAAGTAGGAACTGTTCATCTATGTCACACTTGGCAGGTGTTTTGTTGAGGACCACAGGAAGTGCGATGTCTAATTTGGTGCAATGTGGACACAAGAAACGTTCAATATTAATGCATTTTGAATAGACAATGAACACCGCTCTGTGCGGCAGTGGAGGTGAGTCTTCAGCACTCAGGTTTTACGGCTCTACAGACTGAAGCTGTTCTAAGACTACAAGACACACACAAGGTGAATCTCCAAAGATTCTCTAGAAGCAGACTACAACTTGTAGTAACACGTTTCAGCTAAAAAACAAAACAAAAGCAGAAGGAGGTTAGATTTTAGGTTTCTTGGCAACAGTGTTGTAAAATGTACCTCAAAGTTATATTGGAATAAAAGAGCTTGAATAGATGAATAAATGAGTAAATGTACTTAGTTTTATCCCATCACTGCTTGGAAGCACTATCAGTTTCTCTGTGATACATCCATCATTGGTTGTTGTGGTCCGGCCCAGAAAGTACCGATGTGATCATCCTGATTTTAAATATCGACCATGTGTGATTTTATCTGGGCGGCTCTGATGAATCTATGAGCAGTTCAGGAGGCTTAAACACTGGGTCTGTACACCCCTCACATTAGATTACATTACAAAAGATTGTACTGGATAATCACAGTGACATTACTTAAAGAAAACAATGTTTGCCATCATCTACTGAATTAAATGCAGACCAGCTTCATTGTGACTCATTTCAGATCAGTGCAGCTCACACAGTCCGTCTAGAATCCAGCTTATATAAAGAGAATGAATCGATAAAGTCTTCTGTACCTAAAAATACTGTTTGGTTGCTTCCCTGGAGCAATTATAAATCTCCTCAGAAGATTGGATGTTTAGTAATGAAAAAGAGGACTAGGAGGGGCCTTTGAGGATTAATATTTTATATCAAATTAAGCTCAGCCCTCAGGTGTTCATTTACCTTCTGCACAGGACTGGATCTTCTTAAACTTGACCTCAGAGAGACAGCAACAGGAAATTAACCTGGCCTCTCCCAGTTCCAAGGGGTTGTCGGAGCTGCTGGAGATTAATAGCCGGGTTTGGCTCCTGTTTTTTTGTCTATGTAAATGAAAGGCATCGCCCGTGTCCCCTTGTCATGGCGCCTCAGCTGGCACACAGCATCGAGGCGTTCTGTCATAACGACGGCGGCCGCCGGGGCTTAGACAGCTCGTTAAGTTTTCCTGTGGCTTCTAATCATCTCAGGTTCACAGCACCGCGTCTCTCGGCGAGGAGGGGAGGGAGCTTTGATCGCCAGCTGTAAACACTGAAACACACGCGCGCACACTTCGCACAAACACACGTGCAGGGACACGGCTGCGAACACGCTGATGTGTAGGCACGTGCACTTTACATCCGCACGCACACGTTCTCCCTCATTGTTGTCGACTCTGAGGCTCATTTGTTGTTGCAGAATGGGAAAAGCAGTCCACGGCACAAACACCCTCTCGTTCCTCCTGTTATTACTCAACACACACACACACACACACACACACACACACACACACACACAAACTCCCACACCTGCCGCCAACACTTCGAATGTGAATCCTTTTCCCATGTCGACAGAGGGCAGAGACAGAAGAGTGGAAATCTTCCACCCATCAGTGAGTTGAATGGTTTTAAAGACGTGTCTGTTCCGCTCTGAAGGAGCTTTAACTGAGACAGAGGAGTTTCCACTGCAAGGAAAAATCTTCCCTCAGACACTTAAACAAAGATATATATCATTGTATATCTGGGATGGTAAACACATTCCAAGAGTTGTTTTGTGTCGTAATTGATCTGTTTGGCCCTCCTGCCTCCCATTAACATGTTTAGTCTATTTCAGTAAGTGTTTTGCAGTGAAATGTCCCGTCAAGGTACATTTAAATCTCTTACAGTTTGTCGTGAAGGCTGTTGAAGCTACTTTTTCACTTACAATTGAGAGGTTTTGGTATAAGTTTGCTGAACAATAGTGAGTTCAGTGAAGTCCTTACTGTTTTATTTTGGAGAGGCGGATCAGATGTTTTTGTTTAACTGCAGCTGCCCCAAAAATGACTTCTTGTAATGGAATTGTTTGACATCATAGAATAATACAATCAGCTGCTATGAGCAAGTTCAGTATCAGTTCAATATGAACCAACAGCCAGGAGTTGGTTAGCTTAGTTTAGCACGATGACTGGAAATGGGGGGAAACAGCTCAGCCAAACTCTTGTCATCACTACAAAATTTAAGACTGGAGGGAAATAGATTAACCTCCTGTAAAACTATAACACATTATAAACAAACTAAATGTAACATGTGGTGAATAGAAGTGTGAATATTTGCCTTTGGAGTCTTTTTGCTAAACTAAGCTAGCTGACAGCTGGTTTCCGCTTCATATTTACTGCACAGAGTAGAAAGTGGTATCAAGTTTGTTACTAAGTTACTAAAATGAATTTATATAAAAGATTCAAACAGCATTTTTTAACAATGTTAAGTTGTTTTAAGGTGGAATGCCTCTTAGTTGTAACAGGTTGAATCACTGTTAAATTCAGACTGTTTAAATTTCCATAAATCAGGTTTCTACTTTTGCGGACCTGAAGAAATCTCTTCACCTCCTTCATTGTCTTTGCTTTGAGGTCAGTCTGTGTTTGGGCTAACTGGAGCCATAATGTGAGTCTGAAACAATAGATCCATCTCACCTCGACATGCAGGTTTATAACAGCGGCCTTAACGGCAGACTGGCTGACGCCTTGCATGACTCTGGCTCACTGTATCAGCTCTCTGGATCATTAACCCAGATAAAACAGCCTCTCGGCTAAAGGTGTCTCCGAGTCACTGTACGGTTTAACAAGGGTGGAACACGCTGTGGGAACGACTCAGCACTTCTGAGTTCAGGCCAGTCTCATTACGGTTTCTGTTATTCAGGAGAGGCAGGAGAGTTTGTGCTCGTCCAGACACGCTGGCAAAAAAGGCTCGCGGCTGTCAACGGTTGTGTTTTTGTTGTGTGTTTTCTGCCGAAGTGCTGCGCCAGAGCTTTTTTCTACCTTTACTAGGATGATGCTTTCATAATCCCAGCTGCTTGTGGAGTGTTTTGTTTGTGTAAGCAGGAAGCCCATTTGGTGCCAGTGATATAATTCAAATGTATACTTTTAATATATATACATTTGAATATCAAACACACTATTATGGGTGATTATTTCAGATAAATATGGCTAATTCTATTGTCATTTCCAAATGTGCACAATCAGCATTTCTGTATGAATCTTCATATTATTCAAAAGTAATATATACAGTAGGCACATTGGGGGTTATCAAGGTCTCAGTCTGAAACCAAAAATGTATTTAGATATTGGCAGTGAAGATCCTTTTGTTGTTTTCTCAATTTAAGGGAAATATGACCATTTTATTGACCTCAGAAGAAAAGAAATCAGTGCAGGATAATCGCCAAAACACGGTGAAAAGCTATTTCCCAAAGTATCATCACTGTTTGTTATTGTTTTTAACGCATATAAAGATGGTTATATTTTTTGGAATTGGGTGAACCATTCTTCTACTCTATCAGACGACATTATATCAGTGTTTCATACTGACAGGACGGCACTGCTTCAAAAACACAATCTCCTTATTCATCTCAGTGTGAACGCTACATTGGCCAAGCTGAAGGCAGCAGATACAGAGGGCTCTGTGAAAACTAAATACAGGGTCGTCAAGCAAAAGAGGCCTAACTTTTGTTGAAACGCATTATACCGGCCACTCACTCACATACAAGTGCACATTCCTTGTGTAGAAACTTAAGGGCTCGAGAGTAATGGCGTCCCGTTGGCCGAGCGCTGATTACAACAGAGTGCATCGGCTACTCAGCATGAGGCCAACACAAAATCTGAGGCGTTCAAATCTGAAAGGGCGCAGTAAACTCACCACTGATGGGGAATTCATCCTTTTTTTTCCAATGCTACATTACGAAACAACAAGACTTTGCTGAAATCAGCAGGTGGAGAGCTAGTTAGCTGTTAGCCGTTAGCACTCAGTGGGCAGCACAGTCCTGCAGTGTGTTTGGTTAACGGAGCTAACGTAACTCATAGCTTACAGTGGAGCTAAACGCAGGCCAGGAACAGCAGTTTAATGTGACAACACGACAATTTTGACCAATGAATGTACTGTGGTTTGGTGGTAGAAGTAGCCAGAAATTCTATTACTTAACAAACATAACAACAGGAGATGATAAAAACAAAGTAAGGAAATACCATTTTTTGATTTAGGGAATAGTTAAGAGTGTTTTCTAGGATGGTTTCAGGACAGTGGTGCCAAAAGAAAGAACTGATTTTGTTTCAACAGAAATGGTGCATGTGTAGGATGTAAGTGCATGTTTGCAAATTTGTGAAATCGGCACAGTAAAAACTCACTATTGTATTGCCCAAACGAGACTTCTTGGGCTACATATTTTACGTTTTTACTAGTTAATCTTTAGTGCTATTTCTGGTCTGAACACCTGCTTGGTCCCTCGGATCACCTGAGAACCCTTGCCTGCATACCAGGCGAGCCGACATGTGGCCCTGACCTCAAGGTTCGGAAACGACTTTAGAGGTTGCTCACAGCTGTCAGGTGGCACCGTTTTAAGTCCGATTTTTACAAGGAGTGTAAACAAACCACGAAAACACACTTCCAGAAGACATTCGGACGATAAATTGTACGGACTGCTCCTTTTTTTTCTAACCCTGTGTCATATTTTGCAACACGAGTCGATACCGCAAGTGAAGCCAAGAGAGACACATAACTCCTCATGCTCCCTCTGAAATAATGTGTTCATTTGATGATTTCATTTTCACGCCTGGCTGTTTCCTGTCTACAGTGAAGTACAGCCTGTCCTGATAACGTAACCACTGTCGGACATGTCCGGCTGCCAGTGTAAGCACGCAGTATATTGGTGCTTTGGGGTACTGTTTGTATAGCTAGCTTTGATGTGTCGTTATACGAGTGTAGTTTATGGGGAAGCTCAGGAAGCTCTTTGGGGGTTACATGCTCCACCACATTCACTGTTTATTTGTGTTATTTCTTAAGGGAGAGGATTCACACAGCGAGGCAGCAAGCTAATTTTCATTACCTCCCTTGATTCCCAGTGCTGCTTTTACCCTCACGAGCTCCATATTCACAACCTGCCGTGAATGCAAATTAGGTTTTTTAGGTCTTTTTCTTCCTCTTGTTTGTTTTGTGTCTCACTTTGTCAAGTTTGTTAAAAGATTCCCAGCGGATGATGTGTTTTGGAAAGAGATGTTTACTGTCTGTAGGTTACTGAGTGTTTACTCTCTCTAATGGATCTCAGGCAGCTGCTCTGCAGATGAACCTGAAGTTGTTTAAATGTTCTGTATGAGTCGCGTCTGCTTCAGTTTTTAACTGTCTGGCGGAGTTTTTTCTCAATGGGTCTGCCAACATGTCGGTTTGCAGTCATTTCTGCCGATGAGCAAAGACAGCGAGGGCGGTGAATTTGTGTTACGTTCTCTCTTAACTCAGGAGACTGCTTGCAAATCCTGTTCATGAGATCTACAGCCAAAGACCAGAAGAGCATTTAAATTATAGATCAGGTGTCTGGATTCACCTCAGACTACTCATGCATTTTATTCTGTCCAAATTTTCTGAATTATGCAACAATAACACGCTGACACATAAATATGTATCAAGGTGAAACGCTTTTTTACACCTTTCGGCTTCTTTTTGAGCATTTCAACGAATCACTAACAGTGGAAAATGTAGTAATTGCAATGAATAGTAAAGGTCATGACAGTTCCTCTTGGTTCTGAGGAAGCAGGTGAGGTTGAGCCTATAAGCTCGGGATCACATATTGATGATTGATTCTCTTCCTATGCCAACATTGTTCATACAACTTTAATGAGCGTGCCGTTCTCCAGAACCTGTGGCCTGCTGTGCATTTAGAGATGTTTTCTGGTGGAGCAGTGTTTTAGCACAAGTGACGAACCTGGCATCTCCGTTGTGATTGTTCAGGAGAAAGCTTCAACTCTGTTTCGCTGTGAAGCTCCAGAAATCTTTCGTGGACTACGACACTTCAGCTGACTTTCAACATGTATGTGTGGTTTTGGTTTCCCGCGTTTGTTTTGTATTAGGTCCAACATACTGGATAATACTTACTGTCAGTATTCATACTTCTATTAAAAGGCATCAGATATTTGTTCCAGTGTGTTGATTCGCATTCTTGAGTTTCACCACAAACTCACGGCCAGCAGCACTATCAAGCTACTGAGACTGGAGGAGATGGAGCGTAGCGCTGAATAATGGATCACAGGTATTATCAGCTGATGAAGAGCTGCACACATGAGCGATGACGCCTTTTCCATCGCTTTTTTTTTTTTTTAAAGGCCGCAGTCTGATTCTACTGTGTATTCTCTTCTCCGTGCGTGTTTGTAGTGACTTAGGAAAAAGAAGTCTGTGGAGGCTGACATGCAGCTTAGTCCCAACATATTGGAACATTTATTCAAAGCTCAAGCGCTCCTTGTGCATACATGAAATTGTATTTCCTCAGGAGGAGAGACATGGTTGCGGTTGAGGGGATTACGGCTTCCTTTTATTTTTCTGAAGAACATTAGTGAATAACAGCCACGGCTAGGTCTTCAATAGCGGCTTTAAAAAAAACATTTCGTAACATCTTATTTTCTTTTAAGTAAAACACCAAGAATAATCTCATAAAGGCGAAGCGATAAATTCCTCTATTCAGGGTCTCCTCTGTGTTAAAGAGCCATTCAGAGTTGAAAACATGTTGGCACAGGATATTTAGGTCTCAGCATAATGCAATATTGATGCGGTGGGCAACCGGGTGAATGCCTCAGACAGAGATGGGAGTGAATGTGGAATGAATCTTTCCAACAGTTTGTTTTTGTGCTCCGGAGGCAGAAAATGGTCCATTATTGGCAACAATTTGCATGTTCTCTATCTTGTCACAGTATTTCAGATTACGATGAAATTGTATCAGGGTCTTACTCGTCCTTTACTCGCACTCGTTCATCACATGGCCATCTATTATCCATTAGCCTTATTTGAGCTTCAGGCATCTTCAGTGTCTCTCAGGGTCAATTTGAACTCAGTCCAAAACAATACAATACTGTATGTATCCAAAATGCAGATGAAAACACATGCAACATACAGCATATATAGAATTGTCTGTCTCATGTTCAACAGATTGTATTGGTTTGCATTAGCAATGTATTACATGTGTATACACTTGTGTTATTGTATGAAGGCTGGTTCCTTTTTGTTGATATCCTGATTGGATGTAGGTCAAGTTTTGTTAATCTCATTGGTTTTAGTGCTGTAGGACTATTGATAACACCCCGTGGAAATCAAAATTAAATGAGAAGGACCACATGCCAGCCATCGGTGGTCATGATACCTAAAAGCGGAAGATATATATATGTAACTATATGTTTTTCAACAGGACAAGGCAAGGAAAGCGGTGAAGTTCAACAATCTGACAGATTTTTGTGTCCCTGGTATTCAGCTGGACAACAAAAGGGAGGAAGATCGGCGTGGCTGCGTAACCTTACAGTTTAATCACACCATACAAGAGACAGGAATTAGCTAGCTAGTGCGCTATTCATAACTGTATGTTTAGATTTAGGTTTGTGAAGTAAACTGAGCGGATAGGGCAGATTGTGAGTTTTAGTTTCCCTGGTAAACAGATCGACCACTTTGGCTGCCGCAACTGTAGTTGGCAGCAGCAAGGTTGTTAGGTAGAGCGAGCGAGGCTGATGTGTTTACCCAGAGACACCATCACTGCAAAGAGCAGCTCTAGAGGATGAGAGACCCGAGAAGAGCAACAGAAGGCCAGAGAGAGAGAGGTCAGAGGGGTCGGTGTGTTTACCTGGGAAAGTACAGGTAATAAACTGCTGTATCAGAATGGCAAGAAAAACAGAAACAAGCAGAGCTACTGAGTAGGTCTTACAAGAAGTCCAGAAGGATCCTGTGACACGGTTTACTCCGCGGGCTAATAGGGACGTGGGTGCTGGTACTTGGATTGAAACTTCGAAATTTAATTTGAAATTCATTATAATGACTCATGTTTTTGTAAATCTGCTTCTGTCAAGATGCTTTCTGTTCTGTACCTTTTTTAAAATCTTAATAAGCTTGGAGCCCATCTGTTCGTGTCGATAGTGCCAATAAAGTCTATTCAAAACAGAATCGTGCAGTAGCAAACTTCACAGGAAAGTTGAGTACCAGGATTCACTTGCTGGCACTTTTTGGCACAAATTTGCCAGATTTAAAGAAACAGTACAATCATTCCACAACCTCCCACTAAACATCTCTCTATATTTGTGTATTTTTGTGTGTGTGTGTGTGTGTGTGTGTGTGTGTGTGTGTGTGTGTGTGTGTGTGTGTGTGTGTGTGTGTGTGTGTGTGTGTGTGTGTGTGAGACTGTTCCTGTGGTCAAGCACCCTGCACTCTGTTTGCTGTGGTCCTGTCCACCTACACCCATCTGGACGATGGCATCCTGCCCACCTTCTCCTTCACTCTCCCCCCCCTGAGGGGAGGAACAGCCAGCTGGCCTCTCTCACCTCCGAGGAGCCTCTATCTCCCTCGATCCTTCTCCACAAGACCCAAAAAACATCTTGTGCTGATTAGGATGAAGCTTTACAGCCTTGCATTTGTGTCTACTCCGTTTACAAGCGCCCTTGTTTTCTATTCTGAAAGTAATGTGCTGACTAAGGCTGCCTGCAGGGGCCGTTTTCCCTGACATGATTTGTCTGCACTTTAAGCCGCGATGAAAGGCTTCTGGCAATGTTTGTTTAAATCTACAAATTAATCAAAAGTAACACCACCTACGCCGCTGAACTCCATTTGGAATTTCTGATATTTATCAATCCCACAGAGGCTTCGCTAAGCCAGAAAACATTATCTCACTGTCTTCTATTCCAGGCTGAATATTGTGTAGAGGCATTAGATTATAACTCTCTGAGGGAAATATGAATCCTTGAAGCAAAACGAGCGGAACGAGGGAAGGATGGCGCTTTAATTAATGTTTGTCTCGTGGCCTTTTGACAACCAAAGCGCAGTAGCTCAGAATAATACCGCCCGTATATCAAAGTATCCACAAGGCTGTGTGAGTTCCTATTAGTGAGATCACAGCGAGACGTCGTGCGCACACTTCTCTGACGCGCCATCCAGCAAAACATTAACTTTAACGGTGTTTTAGATAAAAGGCCCAGCTGTAAGGTATCTCATTAGACCCGACGGGGAAGCGACAAGCAATAGGAAGCGCACGACACAAGCAAGCGCATTTCTTCCTGATTCTGCACAGGAAACTATAAAAGCAGACAGGCCGCTCCCACATGGCTTATAAAAGTCCATGAATGTTTCTGTTATAAAAAAGGCAATCCTGACTGCGCAGTCTGGTGCAAGCTTTTAAAGACTGGAAGAGGTCGATTGTTTGTTTTTTTTTAATTTGATTAGTGGACTTTAAAACCACTCTGTGTGCTGATTGTGCCCTAATTAAAAACCTGGGAGCTGAATAGCAGGACAAAGAGAGTGCACACGCACGCAAACACGCATAATGGGAATGATTGTATTGTAACATAATTCAATTGAGCGGGTCATTTGTTCTGCTGCTAAATTAAAAATATACATTGATTTTCCATTTGAAGAAGTTTTGTATTTGGTTTTCATTTTCTTTTAGAAACACTTGCATGGATTTTGATTTGCAGCAGCTTATAGGAACACTGAGCCACAGGACGTATTTACAAATAGATGTTTATATATTCTGCACACGGTATTCTGAATAACAAGAGCAGCTTTATTCACAGAGCAACACAGAGCAATATTAAGCCGCATCTCTTCTAAATAACTTTTGTTGTGCTACGCTCTAATATCGAGACAATTACGTCGACTCACAGGATGCATTTTGTTTTGTCACTTCTACAGGAGGACACAGATCACGACTACTACACGTCCAAATCTTACGGCCCGGCCGATCAGATGAGCAAGGACTTGTGGGTAAACATCGACCAGATGGACAAGGGCAAAGTGAAGATTCACGGGATTCTGTCCAACACACACAGACAGGCAGCGGTAAGTTGGCATGAGAGGAGATTTCTTTGGTGTCTTAGGAAGTATATGAGGTGGTGCTCTGCTTTCTTTATGTGAATGTTTGGCCAGTTGTGAGCTAACTCAAATTCAAATATACCCAAACCCTGTGGGGGCTGTTGCTTATTGTCATTAGCTTAGCTGCAGCTCAATCTGAAGTTTAAGATATGAAGGTGTTGCCGATTACGGCTGCAACTGATGATTATTCCCATTATTTGTTTGTGGATTTTTTTCTCAAGTAAGTTCAGAAAATAGTCAAAGAAAAAAAACTGTGAAAAGATTGATGAAAATGGCATAATTCGAAAAAACTTCCTCATTTTTGCAAAGGTTTTGTTTTTGGTTGATGTGGTTTTTGCCTTTTCTAGAAAAAGAAAAGGCCTGTCGTGCTAAATCGGCAATTATTTAGTAGTTCTCGGAATAAGTTCTGACGTAGCAAATGTCAAACTCAAATGACTGATCAGCTGATTTCACGCTGAGAGGAGAGGAAGAAGGTGCTCTGTTTGCTGTTTTCTTAAGATTACAATTCCCTGACTAATAAACACATTTCCCTCTAAAATGATGAAGGCAACTGGTTTCATTTCTTCCTTTTCTTTGAGGTTTATTGGCGGGTTAACAAACAGCTGGTTTTGTTTCTGCTTTGCAACCAGTTCTTTTCTACTTATCACATCCATGTGAACATAGTCAATACAGCCAGTTTTGTTTATTTGCTCCAAATCAGTTGATGGAAACAATTTCTTTTCTTTTTGTGGCAAAAGTTTGCTTCAAATTCGCTTGACGATTAGATGGAAACACAGCTAATGTTCCTCTCAGAGCAGAAGCACGAACGAGAACATTTTTGTGGTTCTTGGAAAAAAAAAACGCCCTGTTTCCTGCTCCAACACACCTGACTCATATGAATGGCTCGTTATCAGGTTCTGCATGAGCTCCGTGTTGAGCAGATCATTTGCATCAGGTGTGTTGGAGCAGAGAAACGTCTAACACATGCAGGACACGGGGCCCAAAAAACAGGTTTGAAAAGCTAAAAAGCCAAGAATTGACTTTGCTTCAAGATCTTATAGGACAACTTTATCATACACGTAGTTAAGCCGGTGTTGATTTGCAGTTCAGCTGATGTCGTGTCAGTTTTCAACACAGTATTCTGCTCAAACTCAGCTGTATATTAGACCAGGAGTTAAGCAGCAACAGCCCCATTACTCAAGTGGAGTTGTGCCGTTTCAACTTTTTATTATTATACCAATCTGCATTTGCGGATCTAATCCTCTCACACCTATCACAACATGCCCTCTAGACAGTTACTTTTGCCACTAATTGGGCTCAAAGAAAGACGGAAAGCCGACAAAACGAAGAAGAGATTTGTTTTACTCAGTCTTTCTGTGCACTGCATTACTGACTTTGCCGTGAACTTATACCCACAAGCCTCAGCGACGGTTGGCCATAGATACAAACAAATTTCTTTAACGTTGAAAAATAAAATAAGTCTTAAAAGCTTCTCTGAGTGAAGCTTCAAGGCTCCCCTCCCTCCACCTCTCTACAAGCAGGTGACCCATGTGAGGAGCGTGCTGATGGAGTCACGCAAGGTAGCAGTAGACTGACTGGAGGGACGGAGGCAGAATGGCAGCAGGGCGGTCAAAGACTTGCAAAGAAAAGGCATCCAGGGTGAACAATAGCAGGCCAGGAGACAGAATAGAGTCCCACATTGTGCATTCTGCTCCTCTACCTTCAGTCATGCAATGATGGATCGAACCACGCAGGCTATTCTTCTCTAGCCACAGTCTCGGCCTGGAGGCAAGCTTTTTCTTCCAAATAGTCCAGGAGGGATGTGGGAGGTTTCTCTGACTTTTGCTCAAATAATCAATACATGAGTTTTCCAATTTCAATGGACCAGCCAGGCAACGCGGAGTCAAAAGGCGAGATGGAAATCTTGGCTGTATAATTTCATTGAGAGATTGCAGTGAAAACCATCTGTGCTGAAATGTACCCACCGTGTCAGCAGACCAACATTTAAACAAATAGGGTTTATTATGATGGCAGTTTAAAGTCCTGAGAAACTGCATAAAAGCTCTTGAGTGCTGGATGCTGGAGCAGGGTTTTTTGGGGGGAAAGCTTCCATGTTCCTTCCTGGCACTGCCGCCTGCCAGAGACGCTGAAAGGAATTGGGCCAATGAGGTCGTAAAACAAAACACAGCCGCAGAGGTCAACTTCATCACAGTGTTGTAGAAATGTTAAGCTCTGGATCGGCTGTATAGTCTGCGAGATTTAGTGTGGTTTGCCACAGGATTACTCCGCCCACACATAATCTAGGCTCGTGTATAATAGCTGCATGTTTACAGTGGACCGTACCCTCCATAACGTTTTCTGGCGGTGGTGCAGTGTGGCTGTAGTTTACTTTTGTTAATGGGTAAAATAATGAATACTTTAAAAACATAATTTGCGGTGATGCACTTGAGCAGTTTGTTGTTCGTTTGGTCCAAGAGAAACCTTGAATCCCCTTTTTATTGCGTGTTAATTCCCACCAACAGGCAGAACTTTGAGAAGTTTGGAAGCCCAATTCTGCCGGGAAAAATAAAAAAAACCAAGAGAGAAAAAAATCAGGAAGGAAACTGAATGAAACTAGCCAGGGTCAAGTTTAGTGCCATCTACAGCAGGTATTATGTCTCCCAAGAAAAGGTACACAGTATTATGTAAATAGGTATTTACCCATGAATGCTGTTAGATGGTTCTGTTGCTGTTTTGTTCCTCATGAATAACAATGAATTCAGTGTTGTTATACAATATTCTTATGAAAAATTGGATATTTTTCAGGAGAGGATGTGATTTTTCTTACTTTATGTACTAATGAGTAATAAAGGTCATATGCAAATATATTTTCACCACATTTAAATTCTCCTTTAGATCTCTATTTTAGATTTCTACTCAGAAATGACACCCACACCCTCACAAAGCAGAGCCAATCTGGCACACAGGGCACCTTTTTGTATATTCTCTGCACATTTGTGATCGTCTGATCTAAATCCTCTTGTTGTTTTTTTTTTTAAAGATGAGAAACAGTCTCTTCTCTGATCCTCCTCTTACCTCCATCTTTCTGACCGGGGTCATCTGTCTGTTTTTCCCCTCACAGAGAGTTAATCTGTCCTTCGATTTCCCTTTTTATGGACATTTGCTGCGTGAAATCACAGTGGCGACTGGTGGTAAGTGAACACTGTTCTTGGTCTCTGTTTTCTCACTAGTAGTTATAACTGTTGTTGTTGGATATACTGTATGTGCTTGGCATTTCTGACTGTACACAGACTGTTTTTTATTGCTGCTGGATTTAGGAGGGAATGTGGTAAGATTTATGAAATGAGTCTGGGGCAGAAAGACCTTTATGAAACTGAGAAGAAAAAGAGAGAGAGAAGTGCATGTGTCTCTGGTACTCGGCGTACCTGTGAGTGTGGTGGCGACTGTACAAAGACATCTCATCTCCGAATACAGCAAAGAAACCAAACAATGGGTTATTTCTTTTCTCTCTGGGAAATTACATCAGAAGATTCCGGGTTGCAAAAGGCTCATCTGGCACAAAAACCACAGTACAAAACCGCCGACAACACTCTGCCAACCAAGCAGTCGGCCTGATACACGACCATTTACAGCTCTCACCTCTGTGGGATAGTCTGCTAGACGAGGGGGGGGATTAGAAAAAACAAACCACTCCCAACACTCAGTACCACCAACTCCACACCAGACTGAACTGGAAGAGAAACCAGACTGATGGGTTTGGACTGGAAACAGGAGTCCCTCTGCCAAGGCAGCCCAGCACACCCTGATAGACACGGATAAGGAGGTGGGGGGGCATCAGGAGATGTGTGTGTGTGGTGTGTGTGTGTGTGTGTGTGTGTGTGTGTGGGTTGGACACGTGACTCGGCAGACGTGTTTGCCAGAGTGTGCAAAGCAATTTTCCACTTGAGTCTTGACGGCGAAACCACAACACCCCAACCAGCTATTATCACATCAAAGACTAAAGCTCTGCTCTTACCCAACTATTCCAGAGATGTGCTGCATTTACTACCACTGGAATTATAGAGAGATGTCTCTTATCGTCGTCATCATCGTTGTCTCATTTTGATCCTCCATTACTGGCAAAGTTGGCGTTAGAAACGTGACGGTGTGGAGGGATGGACAGTCTCAGAGGACGCTAGCGCAGAGGAGATAACAGGAATTTGAATTCCTTCAGACGGAGATGGAGGGAAGAGACCGGGGAGGAGGAGGAGGAGGAGGAGGAGGAGGAGGAGGCGACTATCTGCCTGCCGCAGGCCTCTGGGGCTTTGTGTCTGAGACGCCCTCCTCATATCCCCCCGTTCCAGTCAGCTCGTCCTCCTCCTCTCCTCACTGGACCGTCTTTTCTCCCACCTTTCATTACTGTCAGAAAACCACTCTTTTTGTCTAAATATTACATTTGAATTTAAATATTAATTCTTTATTCTACCTGTGCTTAAACCTCGCAGCAGTTACAATCACACAGGACAGAACAGCTACTGTCTCAATGGTGCAGCAGCCACTTTAACGATGTGGGCAACAAGATGGGGTTGGCTCGCAGCCTCGTCAAACATATGAGGTTTAAGTCCACTTTTATGTGATTTACATGCAGTAAAGTGGGAGTTACACTGCAAAAAGTATCTATCATGAGAAGTAAGTTGGCTGCTATGAGTCCTCAAACCTGATTCAAAAACAAATCAACTTGCTGCAAGAGTTTTTTTTAACAAAAGGACCTAGAAAAACTGCTGCTGAGACTGAGATTTGTATAAGGAACAGGTAGAAACAATCTGTTTCTTGCCTTTTGAGATACCAAAGGCTCACTTCGAACAAAAAATGGCCTTATACGATTGAAATGTGTTTTTGTGCGCATTTGAAATCATACTCAAGCAACTTTGGCACCCTCCAGTGTGAGGCTGAGGTTATTATTTAAACGATTGATTAGTTCATTGCACAAATAACTGTCACCAGTCTTTTTAACCGATAAAATCGTATTGTTTTGTTTCAAGAAAAGTTGTTTCTTACTTCTCAAAATGTGCTTGTTTGTTTATATCTGTTTTATACATATTATAACCCTGTGTTTTATAATGACACATCACCGACAGTCAAGACAGTAACAGTGACCGTCAGCATACAGCGGGTGTTCTAATGAACTGACAGTAGCAGAAAGCCTCCAGTCTGTTGAAGAGTGTGTTTGGACAGCTCGACATGTAGAGACCATGAATATCAGCGATGATATATGATCTGACCACCACCAGCTGTGTGGACGAAGATCCAGCTGTGGCGTGTTGTTTACTGGGCCAGCTGTCACACGTTAAAACCAGAATACAAGTGCAGATTCAGAATATACATCAACGTTGATGAAAGCTATGGCACTTAATGTCTCCAAGAAACTGTTTCTAAATTTTACTATGTAGAAATGTGATGCCTCCTTTATCTGCCACGTTGCAAAACATTCACGTGAAGGATCGGCATCTGAACTCACATTCATATTTGAGATGCTCATGATTTGAAATGCTCGTGTTGAGTGAATATAGTTTCATAGAGCATCTTTTAGTTGGAGTTAGGGAAAGGTGATCCGCCTGTTTTCACTTCCAACTCGTCAATTACAGCAGCTAAGATTGAGGCTGTAGTCACCCATCTAGTTCAGGAGTATAAAGAGTGAGAAAAGTCTGTGTATGTCACTTACGTAGCTTGGATTATGAGACAGAGTGCAGTATTATCTTTTCCTAACTCCAACCAAGAGGCTTGTTTTGAACAAGTCGAACCAAGCCATGACTTTTCCATTTTGGAAAAACATTCCAAACGTCATAATGTGTCAAACTTTGTGACTGTATGTCAGTAGGCTTTATTTTGAAAGTCCAACTGGACGTTGTATATCGCGAACTCAACCGCAGAGCCCTGGGAGTGACACAGTGTTCAGTGAAAAAGTCAACGGTGACAGTTTCTTGTCTAAAACGACAATCTCTAACAAACCAAGCTGCTTTTGTTGCCTCAACCCAACCAAACATGGATGCAAACCCTTTTCAACTCAACCACCACAATCCAAACTATTAGGTTTCCCTCAAAACATATCTGACAAAACAAATTAGTTGTGTACAAACACAATATTTGGCCGTCTGTGTTGTGACGAGGATGACAACTTTCTGGCTTTTTTTTTGCATAATCAAGTTTGACATTTTTATCCAGTCATGGTGGCGATCGCTGCCAATTTCAAGTCTTCCAGTTGTGAAACATAAAGCACATTTAGTTCTGTGTGCCAGAGGATTTTTTTTTCCTGGATGAGACATAATGGATTAGTTACGGTCTCACTCGGTTTTGTTTTCTATCAATCAGCGATAAAAACAAAGAAAGACATTTCATTTAGATAAAAAAAAAGCCTGTAGCTTTGTGTTTATGAGACAAAAAGACCGATGTGATCCAGTCGTGGCTCGGAACAGCTGTGATATCCTGCAGATTAAACACAGCTCAGGACGAAGGAACAACGATCATGTCCAAACAAAGCGTCCAATAAAGTGAAGCTTTGGTCTCGTGGGGACTGATTATTCCCGCTCATGTTTTTCTTGGACACGCGCTGCACATATAAACAGAACTTGAAAAGACCGATCCTGCTCCATCCGAGCCTCCTGAAACCTCTTTCTCTGCCTCCGCCTCCTCTCATTTCTTTCTCCTCTTCTATTGTATATCTGTTGTTCCCCAGGTACCCTCCTCCTCCTCCTCCTCCTCCTCTGTCCAGTTCCCCCTGCGCTGTAAATGACGGCCATAATGAATGAATTGCCTCTCTATTGAGCGCCCCTGCGGCTCTCACCTCTTTAGTGTATTGAGAGGCTGTCTGATTTTCTTTAGCCTGTCAAATAAGTCGTATTGTGTTTGCAGGAGATTGCCGGTAGAGAGCCGAGGCAGCAGCAGCACCAGAAGTAAAACCCTTTGACACCAGGCATTGTATGTTTGTCCAGACAAGTGTGTGTGGGTGTGTGTGTGTGTGTGTGTGTGTGTGTGTGAGGGGATTTCTAGGCTTCCTGGAGGTTTTTTAAAGTGAAAGGAGAAACGAACAAAGCAGACAAAGACAGAGATAAGACCGTGTTTGAGGTGGATGTTGGGTAAATATGAGATGGGCTGGAATGTATAGCGGTCGATTCGGGGGAAGTCATTTGTGTCGCCGAACAATCAGATAAAGGATGTGAAAGTGCCGACACAGCAACATATAACCATGAGAACACCACCAGAGAATGAGCGAACAGCACGGTTATGTTTACTGTAATTTCGGCAGGCAGACTAAACAACCCTACGTCTCCTTCATATAGCATGACTTCTTATCTGCTGTGATACCCTCATGAATGTCGGGAGTTCATATAACAACATCAACCATAACAATAACATTTTTCTGGATTATTCTATCACTTGCCGAGAGTGAGATGAGAAGATTGATACTTCTCTCATGTCTGTAAAGTGAATAGTAAGTCATAACTACCTGTCTGTTAGCTTAGCTTAGCATAAAGACTGGAAACAGGTGGTAAAAGAAAGCCTGGCTCCATCCTGAGGTAACTATAGAAAAACCTGTGTGTTGAACTACTTCGAGCAATAACTTCCTGAAGATTTGTCGCCAAGAAACCAGTAAAGTTACGGGTGGCAGCCATGAACTAGTCTAGCACACAACCCTCATGATACTCCCCTAATGTACAAAGGAATTAGATGTGGTCATAAGGGAACTTTAGAGGTGCTGCAAGATTGTGTTACTTTTGGATGGAGTCAGGCTAGCTGTTTCCCTCTGCTCAACTAAGCTAAATGGAATATTTAGTCTACAGAGAGTCGTATCAATCATGTCATCGAAGTGGTCACTTACGCCAAGATGTGTCTGTCACGCCAGAGCAGAGAAGGTAGAACCAACTGCAGATGGCAAGCAGGAAGTGCGACGGATTAAGTTTTATCCAGGATCGGGGACACAGGAGGAACAGGCAAACACGACAGAACATCAGGGAGGGGAAAAACACAACAGCAGAATCAGGGAAACACAACAGATGACTCGACAAAGACTGTTATCGGAATAGTTTCATCTGGCTTTTACAGAAACAATTCTGGCCACAGTGGCCGTTCGGTCCAGATCATTTTGTGAATTGTGTGTACACTGTGATAGGAATAAAAGTATCTGTAACTATGGCAACTCCTTCTATTGAGCCCATAAAGGGCAGAAACTTTTGGCTCCATCACTCCTCTTCCTCGAGGTGGAGTTCTCTACTGTCAGGACTTCACACAACTAAATAAAGTCATATCTTCACTCCCACGTCCCACTTCTTCTCTCCTCACGGTGAGTGCTGACAGCGCTCTGTACAGAGAGCACGGAGGTCTTTAGGGAAAGATTGATTCCCCTCATGATCTGCTCTGCTCCTGGTTCCCAAAGTGATAGATGTGTTTTCATAGCTCGCCCACTGTATGAGAAGACATATGGTGACATGAAATGAGGGTTTTATAGGCTTGGCCTCAATGAGACTTTTCCCCAAAATCCCCTTTTCTTTCCGAGTTTTTTCTTCCTATAGACCTCAGGCAGCTACTTTATATACCGTGTTTCTGCTGAACTTCTGCAAAAAAAGCAAACAGACCCTTCCATATGGGAATGATTTCTTACTCTGGGCGGTTCGATGATTTTATACAGCACGTTATTGGGGAAAAAAATTCCATCTTAAAGACCAAGGGAGGTGGGGGACTTTTTCCACATGCAGCTTTTTGATTTAAAGGAATAATTTGATGTTTCAGGAACACACTCACTTGCTTGAGTTAATCCCCGTGCAAATTTATCATTTTTCTCTGGTAGATAAGTGCTGACCAGAGAGCTGGGATGAAGCGCTTATGCAGTCAGAGACCAAAGACTCTGCACGCTGGCTTCGATTAACATTAATTTAACACTAGGTGAAGAGAGGGTTAGCTACACTCACCAGCAGCATTCAGTATCAAACCTCTCAAATGATGATGAATGTTTCTCCCTCATGACATTCAGGATATCAGACACAGCCAGAACAAAGATTCCCCTCCATTTTCTTGTTTACTGGGGTGACAGATGATGAGTTCCACCACATCTGATACATGAAACACCTGCGCTTCTCTGAAAAAGTTCAGATAGTTTTGAGTTTTGGCTAACTAAACTAAATATTCATAGCTAACAGCCGCTAAAGTTAGCAGCAGATAGCGGTGACTGTAGCGATATGCCTCCCCTGTATCTTTGGAGTATGTATACAATACACCTTTTGATAATATATACTGTATGAGTTAGAAAGTAAATAAATCGAAAAATAGAACTTTTTACCCTCAGATTTAAATTTATATCTCACTTTCTGTCCAGAAAATAGAATATTCTAGTGGCTTCTCTATCACGTATCTGTAGGCACACTAGAAATTAACAGCCAGTCTGTCTGTCAGCATAAAAATCCTGCAACTCTCACTAAGACAAAAGTGGCAACATCAGGGAAAAAATAGATGCCCCCTCTCCCGTCGCAAGATTAATTTTAAAAACAAGCATGTCTGCTTTTTCCGAGACACTGTCACCGAAAGTGTCTTATTAGTTCTTCAAACTGCTCTTCACTGGTAAAATATATTGGAAACATGATCATTTCACCTGAATGTCATATTTTCCCTTTGTTCTGTGTAAAAGATTATTTTAAAGGGTGTGTTAAGGTTTGGATAGTTTGGCATTTCAGTCAAAGCCGGTGGGAAAAACAAAGAGCTCGAACAAATCTTGAAATAACAGCCGACTTCGCTCAACTTTGTTGTCAGTGGGGAAATTAAGATGCTGTTTGGTTCCGTTGTCATCGGCGCTTTATTTGTTATGCAAAGACTCGTCCCCGGTGATGAATAGTGGGCGTTTTCCCCCTTTTTCTGGAGTCCATTAATAACCGTGTTTACGGGCTGCTAAACGATGCAGCTCCAGTTGGTGTCGGCTGAGCACGTCCCTCTCTGCGGAGAGATCTATTTGTGCCTTGTTGAACGGCCAAATAAATTGGAAAAGTTAACATAATCCGTTTTTGTCGTCACGGGCTCTTCGTTAGCGCCTGTGATTGATGATGTGGCGTAAAAACGCACACAGGAGGAAGGAAAGGAGTATGTAGAGGAGAGTAAATCAGTCAGACTCATAACACCGCCATGATATATAGCTGCTCACTCAGCATATCTTCCTTTAAAGCCCCTCAGATTTTGCCCTTCTGTTTTTCGATCAAAGATAACAGCTCTAATTAATCGCCATTGCTAGCTGAGGCGGCATGCAGCGGGAGGCCTGAGACGGAGTGAGAAGTGATGGCTGCTGGGTAATGAGCAGCTTTTAACTTTGGACTGGGGGGCAGACGTGTTGTCTTCCTGTGAGATACTGTATCTGATAACATCTTTATAGAGGGAGGGAAGGTGGGAGCGGAGGGACAGAAGATTGATGCTCGTTTTTATGAGCTGCTAAAGGGCAAATCCACCTTAAAACACTCAATCACAGCAGGTACAACACTATAAATGATGCAATTAAACAAGAGTTTCTAATGGTGCTCCATTTAAAGTACTGGAAGTTAAAGTTTTAATGTCTTTTCTCTTTTTCTTCCTCAGGGTTCATCTACACAGGGGACGTGGTCCACCGGATGCTAACAGCTACACAGTACATCGCTCCTTTAATGGCCAACTTTGACCCCAGTGTCTCCAGAAACTCTACGGTCATCTACTGGGACAACGGTAACACAAGTTTACTCCATATATCTCAGTTCTGCCTGAATGTGGAGCAGTTGTCTACTCTCTCTCTCTGTTTGTCTCTTTTGGCTCCGACCAGCTGTTTATTCTGGTACCGCCAGAATTAAATCAGGTCTCGCATGACTAACAGTAATATCTTCCAGAAAATACTGAAACAGTAGTTGCTGCTAGTCAGCAAATTATGCTGCAATGATTTATCTTCAAGCTACACATGTAACATGCAGCGGCCCATGTAGAGAGGGCAGCGACATTAGCAGCACGGGTTCAGCTCCAACCAGTGGCCCTTTGCTGCATGTCGTCACCTCTCTCCAGCTCCTGCAAAACTCTCTGCTGTTCTATCCAAATACAACCAAAAGCCAAAAGAAACAACTAGAAAAAACTAATCTTAACAAAGAGGCAGTCAAGCTAGCAAAGTGGCCAATAGTGTTAAGTGCTCACCAACACATCCAACATTGTTGAAGAAATGTTTCCTGTGTGAGTTTTTCAGACAAAAATAAGCTTTTCTTAAGTCTGCAGGGACCCTGCAGAAGATGCTCTTGCTACACACAACACATTAGTCCTGTTAGATAGATTATGTTATATGTTTTATTCAAAACAGACTGATAAAAAAGGAAGAAACAATATGATAGAGATACTAATTAATGTGCAATGTGTGGTTTAAAACGTGATTGACAAAATGTAGGAATTATTATATTGCTATATATTAGGAAATAGGAATGTTATATGATGAAGCACTTTTATGTCAGGTATTATTAAATTTGCTTTAAAAAAAGACTAAACATGTTAAGAATTTCTTCAAATGATTTTTCCAAACGTCTACAGAATGTATCAATAACTACTAAATTCACACAAAGTGGTTGTTAATTTGTCATTAAAGCTATAGGAGTCATCCGCAGACGTCTTTGACAACGTTTATTTACTAAATTTCACTTGCTCACATTAAACCAAGCAAGAGTGGACTTCTCTTGATCTTTGTGTCTCGATCATGGCTTAACAGAGAATGTAGTTCCATCAATATGTATCAGTTTTGCAATATTAAATTACATTCACCTTGACAGAGTTCACACAAAATCATTGCAAAATGAATTCACATAATCTCCAGAGAGTGACTCACGGAGAGCTGGTCTTCATCGCTAAATAATGTTTTATTAAACCCTCCATGACCTCTGCGACATCCCCTTAAGTTCCTCCTACTGCCTTTAAACTGGACGGATGTCCTTCCTCACTCTCTGTACCTTTGCCAATCTGTGATGGCTGTTATCTGTCATGTCAGTCAGTGCCGTCTGATCCTCTGCTGCACGGTGACTGACCAACTGTGTGACCTTCCGCAGTGGAGCTCATCAGACTTTTAACCAAACTGGCAGCCGATCGATCCTCAGCCCGCCCGCTCCTCAACACACTGTCCATCAGTCAATGTCCTGCCAATACGGCAGAACAACTGTACCGTCTGTTGTGTTGTGTGAGCGTCAGTGCCTCCCTCCATTAGACCGCGAGCAGTTTGATGAGGCGTTCACAGCAGAGTCGTACTGTTTGTTCTCGCCGCAGCCTGAAACAGGATTGTGGGAGCTGTGTGAGACTTCACAGACACAGTGTGAAGCTCGGTTGTTTAATTTTCACAGAAAAAAAACTTTGCCCTCTCTTGTTAATTAGAGTCTTCTAAATAAAGACTTGAGTTTTTCAAGTGCTGAGAGAAGTATTCTAAAGTTTGATAATGAAAGAGGAGTGAAGTGTTTCAGCACCTGACAGATTTGACTGTTGCTGCCAGTGGGATCGTGTTGACAGCACCGCAGTGGTAAAAATACCTCTTAGTCTTCTTGAGACTTTTAACACGACTACAGAACTCTGCTTTCACGTTCATTCAAAGTACCAGACGAGCATTTATTAAGTCGTTACTCATGCATGAATTTTCCTGAAGGAATCGCAGCACTTTCATCTGATCCTGTTAAAACATTTTATAATAAGGAGTAGAAGTAGACAGTTGTTGCTGTCCATCAGGCCCAGAGGAATCAAAGATCCAATTTACTTCCTGCATCACATGAAGCCTGGCGAGCTTTAACACAGAAAAAAATGTGTAAATGCATCAGAGAAGCAGTGTAACTATGTCAGTGTGCAGTTTGATAGGTTAACTCCCCTGATATGAAGAAAGTCCCCCGTTCCCCAAAGAAATGTGTTGAGAAAAGCTGCTCCATGATTGCAACCATTGACTGTACAAAATATTGACCAACTTCTGGGGCTAGAAAAGTGAAAAAGCTTAAAGTCTGCATTTTTTTCTCTAATGGCCAGCTGGGAGTGATTCCACCGGCTGTAAAAACAAGTGGGATTGCATGTAGGCTTACACGCCTGCTTTTCACTTGATTTATTACCTCAATAAAGCGTTTCCAAATTAGTTTATGATTTCAATCACTACTTTAAAGTCTTCTTCTATACAGCATGATGCTTGTTTTGTAAGTTATGGTTCCATTTAGGCGAAAATAAGACATAAACGAGTATGCTTTAGGGCTTGGCTACCTTGTGTTCGACAAGTCATGATGTGTCGTCAGTGTCCCCTCCACCTCCATCCTTTCAGCTAAATAAGGTCACTTTTAGCTCAGAAAAACAGAACAAACAAGATGGATTTGGCTGTTTTGTCAACCTCGAGACATAAAGCCGGGTTTACGCTTGATTTGAACACATGCGATCATACAGAAGACGCACAAAGCTGTCGGGTCAACCGCTAATTATCTGAGTGTGTGACATTTTTCTGTGTGGGTGCAATGTGGACGATAGTTGGTAGCGAGCAAGCTTGTTAAAACAGTTGCTGTAACAAAAGGATGTTGGTATTTCTGTTAGTAAGCACACTTTTTCTGGAGCATTATCACCACCTCGCGCTGTGGATTATGGACGACCATGACTTGCATGCAGTTCGGGAAAGAAGACGGATGCAATTAGATTTGTGTCCTGTGGATAAAGGAGACACACGATGTGGCTACATGTAAACAAAAGAGTTTGATCTACTAGGCACTTAAAAATGACAAGTGTAAATGGGGCCTCACTGTCATCACTCACAGGAACACTTGAACAGAACAATGCCATTGTGAACGTTATTCATAACACATGTGCTTTCATTCCAACAATGTCAAACATCTGCTGTGAATATTATACATTTGGTTATCATCCAAAAACTTTACAATTGCAACAAATACATTTGATAAAAGTAAATAAACATGAGTATTACATGTGAAATAGACTAAACAGAACCAAACCGACCTGATGCTGTTTAAACATCTGCAAAAATGTCGAGCAAAATGACTTCAGCATGCCGAGGGTGGGCCGGTGTAATAGAGCTGGATTTAATTTGTTTGTTTTGAGTTCATACAGCATGTTAAGCTTGTAAGTGGAATTAGAAACAAGGCCAGTGTGTACTCCCTCCACGCCTCCTCACCCACTCTGTATTTTTAGCCAGGGAGCCCCAGATAGCACGGCGGCCGCCTCCCCTCCTGAACTCAATGCATTTTAAGCAGACTTATATTGGGCTTAACTTGTGCTGACTGAGTAAGCACGCTGTGCCATAAGGCTGCAATTTAGAGCCTCGCTCTGATATTCACCGCCTTCTTCCTCACTCTGTCCTCTGTAATGCGTTACACAGCAACTCTTCAATACCCCCTACTTTTTTCCTTATTTCTCATCCAAGTGCTGCCCTTCACTCTGCAGTTGTCAAGCCGGGATAATATTGGTCACAGGATATTAAATGTCAATGAAAGATCAGACACAAACTTGTTTTTAACACATGAATCATCCATGTGTGTTGCCAGAGGCCGTCTATTTGCATATATAACTTATGACGGGGGTTTCCTCTGTAAGCAGATGACCGGACTCTCTAAACTGTCAACAGAGGAGCTAAATCTCATCTTAGCTTTGGATGGAAGAGCTCTGCCCATGTGATGTAAAAATTGATTAGTTGTGTTAACAAACCTTTATTGCCCTGGCCGGTGGCCAAATGACGAGCTCGGAGGAGGGAATGGCGCTCACATCAATCTGCCCTCCAGCCTCCACAGTAAATCAGAATAGTGTTAAAGGTAAGGGGACTGTCTGCCGGTTGGAGCTGAAGGCCTCGTGAGTCTGCTGCTAATTTAATACAAACCCAAATTAAGGCAGCACCTAACGACGGCTTCATGTGGTCAAGTGTGATTCAGAGTTATAGTATGTGGCTTTTACAGTAAGCACATTCTTATTTATTCATTGATTCATTCATTATTCATACACTCCGCCTCTGGAGGTCTTTAAGATGCTCGGCAGTGTTTACTCATGAAAAACTGAAGCAGGATCCAACACTCCTGATGTGTGAAGAAAGCTTTGTGTCCGTGGCGTCCATGTTTAAATGATCAGTTCACCCGTTTTTGTTACAAAATAACACCAGAGGTCTGAAACTGTCAAACTCAAAAACAAATAAAGACTTAAATTAATGGCACAATAAATAAACGATATGCTAATAAATGCTCCAAAAATGATATTGAATAAGTTGATTAAGTGTGTTTGTGGTGGCATAATAAAAAAAGTGAAATAAAACACACACAAAAATCACATAAAAACAGAAATATCCATTTTTTTTGTCAGATTTTATATATTAATTAATGTCTACATTTATTTGCTATTAGTCCATTTAATGGTCATTCTAACTTAAAAGCCATTTTAATAATTTTCCATTTTGACAGTTTCCATCTATCTCCCGTTGTGTGAACATGCAGGTACAGTGACGGCTGCAACTAACATTCTGCTGATTGTTTCCAGTCAGTTAATATAACGTGTCAGAAAACAGGGAAAATCTCTTATTTTGACAATTTAACCCAAAATAATTCAGCCTACTCTCATGGTAGAAGAGGAGGAACAGCTAATCTTCACAATTTAAAAGTGGGGGCGTGTTTGGCATTGTTGCTTGGAAAACCACTTAGGAGTTAAAACTGTTATTAAAGAAATTGACGATTTGGAGCGTCTTGGTAGCCAAATGGTTACTGCACATGCCAAATGGCTGCATGGCCTCACAAAACAGCCAATTCAATTCGAGCCAGCGACCTTTTGTTGCCTTTCATCTCTCATACCTGTTTCCTGTCGGCTTCTGCCGTCGATATTTACCTCTGATATTGCTGCGGCCGCTCACAATACAATGGAGGTGAAAAGAAATGTAGCTGTTGCAGCTCAAAAGACTAAAAATCTTGAGAAACTCAACAGCAGCAAATCTTTCACTGGATCATTTTCACACCTTATTATGAACAGCTTTCATCCATTTCTTTGGCAAGAAAAGCGGAATTATTTTCTGTAGCCAGGATTTTTTTTTTCCCCTGGAAAGACTTTCATATAAAGTCTTTCATATCTAAGCGTCTTGCACAATAGATGAAACTCTATTCACTTACATTACATAGAGATTGCTGCTTTAATTTCAGAGACAGATCTCTAAACCTGAGCAAATAAATTCTAAAATGCGTCTAGTTATCCCTGTTGCTGACCGTATTCTCATTTTCCTTTTTCAATAGGCAGAAGCCATTTACAGCTCCCTCATTTGCTCTCGCACAGCATGAAAAACTTTTACTGCAACAAAAACTGCCGGAGCTACACAATCCATCACAGTAACCACCACGCCTTGATTCGGTCTTGTCAAAAGTTTCACTTTTATTGCCGTTTCATCGCGCTCCAGTGGAGTGTTTTCATATCAGCGCTCACACTGCTTCAGTGTCAATCAGCTCCCGCCCACAGGGGGAAAGGAAGCCTCTGCCAGGAAATAATCCCTCAAAAAAACATATCGCCTTACAAAGACATTTGTGACGTTGATGTCTTCTTAGTCTTCTTACACTTTTGCCCGGTCAGGGGTTCATTTCACACTAGATCTGAGACAGTCGAGATGGTATTTCAGAACCACTGAAAGACAAGTTGAAATGTTAAAAAAAAGTGGAATTTATTTGCAGACACTAGATATGACTGACGCCTGGATTTCTGTGGTAAGAGATTCTTTATGAAATTCAATGAGCTGTGTGTGTTTTTAATTCTGGTTCTTTCTCCTTTAGGCACCTCTCTGGTGGTGCAGTGGGACCACGTCCACCTACAGGACAACTACAACCTGGGGAGCTTCACCTTCCAGGCGACGCTGCACAACACCGGCAGGATTGTGTTTGCATATAAAGAGGTCAGGACTCACTCATCCAGCCGGTTATCTTTTACTTTTCTTGTTTTAACTCCATTTACTAAGACAGTTCATTTCTTATTGTATGTCTTTTCACTCTTTATCTGTCTGAATGTCTCAAGGTTTTTATTATCTTGCATAAAACTGTGCGTAGTCTTCACGGCCTCACAAGACACCACAAACGAATAAGAGCCAGATCCAGAGTGCTGGGTCCAGGTTTTATGTAAACTAAACAAAAAATAAAAGTAACACTGTTGTTCTTGACCCCGTTTTCACAAGTTGAAGTATAAGATCTACGACTTTGTCTGTGCACACAAAAGGCTTTCTACTCCGCTGCGCTTGTGAGGCCAGGTGGATGTACTGCCAGAAATTCTCAAAAATGACATCGGAGACGGCTTACGGTAGTGAAAAAACATTCAGTTAACGGGCAACAGCTCTGGTGGACATTCCTGCAGTCAGCATGCTAATCGCATTCCTTCCAAATTACATCTGTGGAACTGTGTTGTGCGATAAAACTGCACATTTTATGCTACAGTCCATTGTACTCTGGGAAAAAGGCCTTCGACACTGGAAAGTGCAACAAACGGTCATCCAAGTCAGAAACTCAGGCAAGATCTGCACTGACATCACAGCAGTTTGGTGCTGCACATAGTTAACAATTAAGCTTTTAACTTTTGCCATACAAACAAACATTTTCTGAGGGTGTCCAGCAAAAGTGTTGGGACACAGTTAGATTAGAATTTGGGTATAACAACTTACAAATATCGACCTCTGACTTGCATCGGATTGCAGCATTAGCTGCCTTTTATCATGACCAAGACGCACCTGTGCACTAATCATGCTGTGTGATCAGCAGCTCAGTATGCAGCACCTGTCAGGTGAAGGGATTTTCTTGGCAGAGTGCTCACTTACACTTATTTCAACAAGTCTGTGGTCAAACATGGATAGAAATAAGACTTTTCCGTGCACAGAAAAACTTTTTCTGTCTCTTTATGATCCTTAACTTCAACTCCTGAGAAACTGGAATTGGAAAGTGTTCAAAAAAAGTCAAACTAAAGAGAACAAGCTTTAGCAATGTGCACAATCAGATCTTTAGACTGTTTTGTTGTCAGCGAAACATTTACTATAATACAGGAGACAGCAGATTAAATGACTAAATAGTATAGTTGCTATATTTTTGTGTCAAACTCTTACTCACACATAAACTTCATGTTCATGTGTTTTTAGTGGTCATTATACAGAGGAATGAGAAAATGATGAGCTTAATGTCGGCTGCTCCTTCAGAAAATATCACTTAATTCCCTCACTCTTGATGTGGTTGTAACATTATATGAAATCATGTTTCAGGCTCTGTATTCGACACCCCAGTGGAGTTTATTAATGTCCAAATTTCAAAACTGTGAAGAAAAAAAACATAATGGAACAGAGAAATAGAGTCTGTACTGAAAACTATTATCCCACAGAGACTTCTGTAAGAGTGTGAAATTGCAATTACTAAGTAATGATCTATGATAATTGCAGTGGGTACAACAGCAAGGCTGCTTCTCTTATCACCGAGGCCTGTTTTTGTTATTTTCTCTTGGTAGACGAGCCGATCTGAAAGCTGCTGGAGTTTATTTATCTGATAGGTATTTCATTACACGGCTATTGTTGGTCTAAAAAGAACAACCTGACCTCCATCTCATTTATCTTTTAAGAATGAATCCCTGATTTTGTCTCCTTTCTCCTCCTATCTCCTTTCTTGCAGTGTTGCACATATTCTTTAAGATAATGCCCACCTGTGTCTGAAATGTTTATTCTGTCCAGCAAAGATAGCAATTTTTGCACACTGAATTTGCATAATTCTCCAGCAGATTCCTGTGGGAAATAGTAGTACATTGGTTGTATTGTTGGAATTGGTCAGACCAGCTGTCAGTCAGATCATCATTGTTCTGGTAAAACGATTTTCCCCTCTTCTGTTTCAGATCCCCACTGAAGTGGCACAGATCAGCTCTGTCAATCACCCGGTGAAGGTGGGCCTGTCTGATGCCTTTGTGGTGGTCCACAAGATCCAACAGATACCAAGTGAGTCTCAAACATTGTTTCAGGTTTGATAAAAGGATTGTAGTCTTTTACAAAGAGGTCTATCACTGTAGCGTCCATTTTCGTAATGTTATCTGACACTTAGGCCTAATTCAGACAGCCAACCACCATTTAGCTGCTGTGCTGCTGGCGTGCTGGTCCTGTGAGTGATGTTTGTTGTTGAGCCATATCACTACGGTTGGATCAAACTGGTGCACAAGACTAAACTCAGTGATTACAAGTGATGCCGATGCCTTCTCTGCCTCTGATCTGTAGGTCGCGGTTTAGCTGTAGTAAGACAGTTTTTACACATTACGGTGTGTTTAAAGCTGATGCACAAGGCCAAATTGAGAGACTACATGTGAAACATTACGTTAAACTCTGTTGTGTTTTTTAATATGTGCCGTTAGTCTGATCGCCAGCTTATGTGATTGGCCACTTCAACATGGCGTCAAGAGGAGTTCCTCATAAATTGATTCTGTTTCAGCTCTTTAACCACGCTGGCCCGCGTGCTGCCGCAGCCTTAACACACTGACACCAACACAGCTTATTTCTGCATGCTGTTGTCTGTTAACGTCTTTCTGTTTCTCAGCCCCTACGTCACACATGTCATTGTTCTGATCGGTTATGCATCTATGAAAGAGGCATCCAGTGGCATTTTGGTCCGTTCCCACTAATAATGTACATTTACAAATTGGTCAGGCGGTGCCAGGCTGCTTTTGCAGGATTCTTTAGTTAGCTTGAGATGAATTTTCCACCAACTCAGCGTTCATTAGCTACCATGAGCCTGCAAGTGACATTCTACATTTCATATGTGACAAAATCAATGACTAGAACATCTACAAATTATGAGCTTTTGCTCACTTCTGTGTGAAATCAACAACTCCAGAAAAAAAACAATAAAAAACAGAATAAAGCTGAATAAGAATAATGAAAATAAGCTGACTGAGTGCATTGTTTCATGAATCCGGGTTCAGCCTGGTCTGTTTTGCTTTAGCTCCGACTGTCACCACCTCTTCTCCAACACTGCTCCAGCTCTCAGTGGGCAGCTGTGGGCACGGCTCCAGATCTGCCTCTCCTCCCATTTGCTTCTGAGGTACGGCAATTTAGGCCCATTAAATTTAAAGCAAATGCGAGCAAAGGGGAGACGCTTCAAACCTTTTTATCCTCAGTCAGACTCTGCTTCTCTCCCTCTCATGGGCTCTGATTCAAAGCCTGCCACAATAATGAGTTGTCAAATACGGTTTATTCAGTAATTTAAACTGTTTTGCTTGCGTGTGTGAAACTTGGATCATATGTTGTATTTCAAAGTTAATAACTTATAACTTAAGAAGGGTTTTTTTTCCCCCTTCCTTCACTTGGCATCATTATGTTGAGTTGGATGAGGAGGAGCAGCTAAATATATAGTGAGAATGATTTTTGCAAGTAAAACAACTCACCAAACACCAGATCCTTGGAGTGGTAGGATTTTCTGACATGGGCTTTGTTTTGAAGACTTTTCCTACAAGATCTCTTTCTAGAGGGCTGAAGTTGTCACTGAGTGATTTGTATATTGAAGTTGTTAGCCCAGACCTTCTAGACTTCATAAACTGAGCTGTTTTTGATGCCTCTGACACGACATGATGAAACCAGTGTGTTCAGCTTCTTTGCTACAGTGATGAAATCTCAATGGAAGCAGACTGAGACGGAGGTGTTGTGTTGTGTTGAGCTTGAATGACGTCTCTTTAGGAGCATGTGTTCTCCTTAAAGTCAGAGCTGTTTTTCTGCTCTGATAAAACATCTGAAACGATCACTGAGATTGTTCTGCTTCTCAAGAAAACTTTTAGTTTAATTGAAGTGCCAGACTGATGCTAGAATGGAAGGTTAGCGTCGTAATTTGAGTTCTCGTATGTCGAACTATTTCTGTTAGCTCACTCGTCAGTCCACAGTGGCTACGTTTAGCTTGGACTGCCAGTTTCCTTTGATTTCTCACAGAACTGAACAAAAGAAATCAGATTCTCATGCTCAGCTGTTATTAGTCACTCACTTTGTCGGCTGAAATGTCAGATATCACAAAAGCAGGCTATTGGTGTGAGCCAGCAACAGCACTTTTGCCAGCTCAAATAACAACTGTCTGGCAGCATTGATCAGTTTTAACAAGCAAACTGATTAATCTCCGAGAGCTGGTTAAAAAATAAAAATGATGTAAAAGTGGTCTTTGCACATGATGGCTAACAGACCAAAGACTAAACATTGAAACATCATCATGCTCACCAGGTTAAGATCAATGGAAAAGACAATGAAATAAAGAAATATGGAAGAGTAGACTGTTATTTTATTCTAACATTGTTAGACTTGTGTTTGGATGAAGACTAACTGCTGTGTTTGGCAGATGTAACGCTATCTCGGGTAACATTAGCTGAGGTTGCTGAAGTTCCCAGCGACCAGACACACACAGTTTAATCCATTCCTTACATTTCTGCTCTTAATTGGGTTTTTTGGGGATGTGGGAAGGCCAAATCAAAGAAACCGCGCTCCAAACTTTTTAAATGCCGAGTATCTGTCTCACTGCAGCCCTGTGCTTTAACATCTGGGGGAATCCATATCTTGACAGGCCCGCTATGTGTACTGAAATCAAACTCTCTTCAAGCAACAGCTGAAACAAACAAGGCTTTGTTTTGCTGCTGTTCAACGAGCATGTGATATTTGCAAAGTGCACAGGTTCTGAAGGAAAAGGGCGGCATTTACATCCTGCACCTGTCAGACCAAAGAGCTCGACGTGCCCCATGAGCTGCATGGCAGGAGTCTGTGGAGACAGATCAGATTCCAGGTTCTTGTGGTAATGTCTTGAAAGGAAAAGCTCACCCAAAAATGGATTATCTACTCACCCTCATGCTGATGGAAAGTCATGTTTTGGAGTCTACTAAACATTTCTGGAGCTTCACAGCAAAACAGCGTTACAGCATTCTCTTAAATCATTAAAATAGATGGGGACTTGTTTTAAAATGTAAAAAGAAAAAACATGTACGGTATAATCCAAGTGTCACTGTGAAGCTCAGGTAATGTTATATGGACTAAGAAATGTTGCAGGACTTTCCATTAGCCTGGGAGTAAGAAGATGATGACTGAATTTTGATTTTTGGGTGAACCTTTCCTTTAAATGGATGTAAATAATAGAGAATGGTGCTTTTGATATGAGTCTAGTCATTGATAAATAGGGGCTAACCTTTAGAAAAAGCAAGAATCAGCAGTTGTAGGGTGTCATAGCTCATTGCTCCCCGGGTTTTCATCCACTCTGTGTTGGATGGTTACAGTTAATGTGCTACCTCAACTCCCCATTTGTTTTGTAGCCCTTACATACAGTAGAAATATACAGAAGGTTGGAAAATATGCTGCTGAGAATGCTGTTCTTCTACTTATCTGTCTTGATCTGCTTCAGATCTTATTCAGTCGCAAATTGGTGACAGAAAACTATTTTGACATGTTTTTCATCATCAGGGCAGTCAAGTTACTTCTGATAGTTGGTATGTAATGTTTCCATATCCTGAGAACATAAAACCTTAATCTCAGCAGAGATAAAAACACAGAACCTCGACCACTGCAGGCTGTACCATGAAGAAGTGCTTCAACACAGTTAATTGCCTCTGCAGCCAATTATTGCACGGCAACCATGGCAACGAGCGGGACATTATTTAACCGACTGTTGCATTGGCCCGAATTAAAAGCTCAAATAAAACCTTTTACATCGCCTCCGGGCAGAGCAGGCCAGCAGCCCATCCAGTAAATGAGAGAGAAGATTTGTGGGTGTCCTGTGGCCAGGGGTGTGTAATTAACAGGTCAGGTACGAGCACATGTGAGGACCCGGGCTTTAATATACTTTCCCTATGCTGGAGTACACATTATTAGTCACAGTGAGTTATTCTTTTCATATCCTTCTGCCTGTACCTGGATTAATAATCTTTAATCCCAGCAGGAAGATGCCAAGACTGGAGCTATTAATTATCCACAGTAATCGGCTGTCATTATGTTTTATTTTTAGATTTGTCACAGCTAATATTCGCTTAAGAGGAAACATTTAATAAAAAGATAAAAGGCATTTAATATATTGGAGACATCAGCGAGCCAAGAGTGTGATCGTGAGGTTAAAGGGGTCGACTGAGGACGTTTATTATTATTTTCTTTAACAGCAGGAACATCCAGCGTGCCGTCTGATGAGCAGACTGCCTTTTCACCATCGATTTTCAACCCAGTGTCTTCGTGACATCATGCTTTTACTGATTTCCGTGCAGTTATTCCAAATGTATTGATAAGCAATAAGAGGCTGCATTGTATTGAGATTTTATCAAACACAGGTTCATCATTTTATTTTTGTTACTACATTCTCAACGCTCTGTTTTAGCTCTCGTCTCCCAAATGCCCAGTGTGCCCTAATTGGTCTTCTCACATGTACGTGCCACACTACCTTGTAGGCATGAAATATACTAATGTGCGACTCCTTGATGTCACAGAGTCACAGAATTAAAGGCGGGACTGCTGACGAGGTGTTGCAGGAGCAGGGTTTTATGTGCGGGAGAGAGGAGCCTCTGTTGCTGCGGACTTTCACAAGATCTTTTACGTACATAAAAATCCATATAAAAAATCGAAAGGAAAGAAAATCTGAAACAATATGTCTCTATTAAGAGAGTGAAACTTTGTATAAGTGTATTATCTTTAATTTTGACGAAGTTAATTGACCCTCCTGTGCATAATTGATGAGACAATTAAGTAAATCTGCCTCTGCTTGATAGCATCAGTGGAAGGTAACTAAATCCTCATTAGGTGTTGTTTATGTTGTAGCTGAGACCAGGCTATAATTGATCTGATTTGCGGTTTCCTTCCACCTACAAACCTGAGGCCAGTGAGGCTGCACAGTCTGCCCACACATCAGCAGCCTCAGGCTGGGGATCTGACCTTCCTCTGGCCCCCACCGTGTCATTAGGCACCTGATAATCCCTTTCACAGGGGCAAGAGGAAGTCAGGCACCAGGGGAGGAGAGGCGCGGAAACGAAGGGAGGTCTTATTCTCAGGTTAGACCGAGCTGGCTCACATTTGCTGCTTTGATCAGTTGTCCCGTGTATAATCAAAGCAAGCAGGTCTGCAGGGGAACAACATCCTCTCACATGGGTAGAACAACACTGTGGCAAGTGCAGCCAACATTTCCAGACCAAAACTCAATCAACCAAACAAAGAAACATTAAATAGTGTGAAATGAACAGTTAAATATTTTGGGAATTGTTCTATTTTTCGTTTTCTTTCTTCATGCTCTATTAGCTGATTTATAACCCTAACCCTAACCCTAACCCTAACCCTCAAAATGGAATCAATCTTCTCGTCTTACAACAACTAATGTCCCAAAACCTCAAACTTCTAACTGTTAACACGATGCTATATGATAAATGAGACTCACAAGTCACTCCTTGATATATGTTACACAGCCATAGTCTAGTGTATTGAATTTCAATTGAATTTTTGTAGCTCATTGCTCAAGCAAATATAAAGAAATGTCACAGATTTAGCAGTTCCTCAGTGTACACTTCTTTTCATCCCAGTGATTTGTTCTACAGATTAAATGTTTAGTTCCTGAAGCGCCGGCATAGAAAGCCGTAACAATCCAATTAGGGTTTAGATTAAGAACTTTAACAGAAGCAAAGGAGTTATTATCAGATTTGTTAAGATGCTGAGCACGAAAAGAGCCTTTTTGACTTCAACAAAGGGTGTAATTTATCCTCTTTTCCATTTCCACTGATGATGCTAGCGAAGATGCATGGGGCAGCGAAAACAAGCAGCCCATTCTACACTGACCCATATGAGTTATAAGGGCCAGAATGCAATGAGAGTCAATGATGTTTCTAATCAATTGCTCCATCTCACACCGGCTTGATGACTTGCTGTTACAGATGACTGGGAAGGCAGCCTTTCAACGCGGTCTGATTGATATCAGCTCCCAGGGGAAATTGCTACTGTCCATTGCCAAGTCATGGGCTGACACTTTGGGCACAATGAGAGGGGAGAGATAAAGTGCTGTGGCAGCATCCCTTCTGACCTGATACTGCCTCCTGCTCTCTTTCTTCAGGGACCACTTGTCCCAGTTCTTATCTCTGGGCGGAAGATTTGTGATGGTTCGCTCTCACACTCTGTCTCCTCTTTCCCCAAAATATAGACGTGAGACGGAGGACAATCTACGAGTACCACCGCGTGGAGCTGACGAAGACGAAGATCACCAATTCTACAGCCGTGGAAATGATGCCGTTACCCAGTAAGGAGGATTTATTGTAACAGCTTTAGGCTCAGTCAATGCACGCTTCTGGCGTTATGAGTGTTATTGGATGGATTCCTCCTTATTATATCCACCTTTTTCCTTGTCTGTGTGTCCATTAGACTATTGATTGTATAAATTGTTTTAAATCTGACATGTTTTGACCTTTCTCCCCTCCAGCCTGTCTCCAGTTCACCAGCTGCAGCTCGTGCATCTCCTCACAGATCAACTTCAACTGTAGCTGGTGCCATCGGCTCAACAGGTTAGACCTTTAAACACCTTTTGAACGAAAGATTTAATTTTGACTCCTTTTACTCCTCCACTCCTGACACATTCTCACTACGGCTAAAACTTCAAATGTCAAAACATAGTGAAATAAAAGTCCAGTTTCCCAGATCTCAAAAATGTAATCTTCATGTAATTGCTTGAGTTTTCTAGTTTGCACACTTGCAAATGTTAACGTTGCTAACGCTAGCTAGCTTACGTTAGGGAAGGACAGAACGTTGGGCACATACTATAGAAGTCTTTTACATGTTTTTTCCACAAACTGGCAACAACCAAGACTCCTGATCGCGAAACGATCGAACGAACGAAACACAGATACCTCGTGATACTATTGGCTGAACCTTGTTTGAAGCTCGAACCAACCGTCTGAATTGTGACACAGACGTAAACAAAAACTCATTTTGGACTCGACACTTACAATCATTAATTCACAGTCATAATAATGTTTTTAAGGAAAAGAGATACTTTTATTCTACAAACTATGACCTTTAACACTTACATTCTGTATTGTAATGTAAAGCACTGCACATTTGGAGTACACACAGCTGTCTCCAGCATCTCCGATGCAGTAGAATCCTATTCAGTGAATGTGAATGTAGTTCTACCATTCAGACGAGGCAGCAGCTCATTTTAACATTCATTCGACTCACACACCTGTTCTGTCAACCTCTGCTCCGCTTCTCATCTTATCCTTCCTGTCTCCCCTGCACTTCAAACAAAAGCAAATATTTGAGCTGCTAAAAGAAGTGTTAGCGTGCCTCCACAGAGCTTCCTGACGGCTGAAACATGAGCTTTGTTTTGCTGGACGAGAAAGTTTGAGTTAAAAAGACAGAATAGAGAAGTAAATGATAGAGATGAGATGATGTGTTGTTGAGGCTCATTCGGGATGATTAGGGATCTCTTCTCTTTTGTTTGCTGCTGCACTTTGAACGCCTCATGCATCAAATATTAATCTGCCACTCTTTTATTTTGGACTCATCATTTATTCTGTGAGTAATGGGGTTGACTGCAGAAGTGTGCCGCAATTCAGCTCTGTCCGTTGGGATTTGTTGTTTAAGATTTACACTGGGTTTTGAATTTGACTTTCCTTCCGCTCTGCATCCTAAATTTCCCTGCCTTTGACAGAGACGAACTAATTTAAAGCACAACAACACGAGGAAGTGTTTCACCTCTCAGCGATTTATGGACGCCGCTGAGAGCTTCTGCACGGCCGTAGCAGTGATCTCATTAAGCTGCATTTTAATTAGCCTTCTAGCTGTGTTAATATCTGACTGTTCAGCCTTTCTCTGCCCTCTGTATCCTACAGCCACTTCCTTTGAAAAACTCAAACATGCTTTGAACACGTGCTAATTAAAACCGTGGCGGCCTCTTTGGCTCCGGGGGTTAATGAAAGGCGCTGACATTTTAAGAGAACAACCCTAATGAACTTTTCTCACAGCGAAGCGCTGGGAAGGTGAGAGCGCAGCACCTCGGCCATGCTAGGTTCTGAACTGAATGAGATTGTTGCGGCTCATGTGTGCAGCCGGTGCAAAAGCAGGTCGATGAAGCAGGACTGAAGTCCCGGTGGACGTGAAGTGTCTGTGTAGCTGAACATTGATGTGTTTAGAGGCCTTGCAGGGGTTTGTTTACCCTGAAAAGCACAGCTGGTGAGCATTACAAATGCAGCTCGTAGAAAATTAATGTCTGTTGTGGAGACAGATATTGAGTTTTAATATGTCTGTGACTCCCAGGAAATTATTATTGCATACTCTTACGTTGAGAAATTGTATTTGAGCTGTTGTTGCGCTGCAAGACAATCAGGGAGGTATTCAGTTCCTTTGCTTAAGTGAATCTAATGCAAGACTTTAACACATTAATAAAAACAGTATTATCAGTAAAACCGTGTAATAGCCTCGTTAGTACACCGTGTTATTGCCAAGTTTGGCCCCGCCCCTCTGTGGAAACAATGCAGTCACTCATGGTCGAGTTATCAACAACAAACATGCTACGTCTGGTTACATTTTCAAAAAAAAAGCACCAAAACTACTTGGTTAAAGAAAAGGTCAGGGTTTCGCTCACAATAAATTCTTAAAACAGTCACCACTGGCTGAATATGTCTCCCAGTCACCCTCGACATCTTCTTGATGCAGACTTTCTGGGTCTTTGGATTGCAGTTGTGCATTGATCCCGACATTATTGCTTCCTGTTGGTGCTGCACTTTCCTACATGAGTATATTTTTCCCGTCGGTGACTCAAACTGTCACCCGAACATGTTGACCTTTATTTGTCAGCAAGTACATCTTTTTTGACAGAAAATAAAGCTGCTGAAATTCAGCAAATCCCTCATCTAAGCTGAAATAGTATCTGCATGGCCATGAATTTGAGAAGGCATTTTAGAAGTGGGAATAAAATCTGAGAATGAAATCCATCCATCCTGCTGTGAATACGGGAAACCTGAGAGAAATGTTCTCTTTCACTGGATCATTTATATTCAGATGAGGCACCTCCGCCCATTTGTAATTAAACGCATTGTGGCTCATTGCACTCGATGGCAACTAGCTGCGATGGATGCCATTGAGAAGAAACACAACACAAGCTCCCCCACAGGGACAGGTCGGACCAAACCTGCTCGATAATACTGCGTCTCGTTCTGCTTCCATCTCCTCCCTCTCCGGAGGTAAAACCAGTCAGGGAAAAGTGAGGGATTAAGCAGAGGAATCTGTCTCGCCTGATTGAACAGATGAGGCAGAATTCTTTTTTTTTTCTTTTTGGGTGGAGGGAATAAAAGTAATGGGATGATTAGAGAGGTAGAAAGATGAAAATGGACTCTTTCACATAAAGCCATTACCATAACAATATGTTCTCCCGAGAACTGGAGCCTGCTGGGGATGTGTTAGACTCTGCTGGACTCACATTGTCCTTCCTTCACAGAGCAGCAGATATCATTACGTTTTAAACCGCTGCTTCCCTGCATTGTGAGTCGGTCAGGTTGATTTTGTATAATTTATTTTTTTACAACTCCCACCTGAGCGACAAATAATTTTAGCTTTTTCCACTGCAGCATGAGTGGGTTTACCACTTAGCATGCTAACTTTAACTCCCAGACATATGATGGTGTTTGTGGCAGAGGGCCGAGACAGGATGATGTCGGGTTCACCAGTGGGCGAGTTATAATTTTGATCCGTTTACAGCTTGAAGGATTAGAAGCTGCTGCCTCGATTACTGTCTGCCTTTTGAGGTTATTAGAAGTCTTGGACCGTGATGCGGCGTCTACTCAACAGCACCCTTATCCCAAGGCCCCATGACCCATTGAACTTCCCCCTCACGGATCCTCTGCCTTCATACTGCACAGAGCCGCTCCCTCCTTGAATCCGGACCTCATTGGGAGGCGGTGGGAGGTGCAGATGTTTGCCTCTCAGCTTGATTCAGAGTAAAATGATACATTTACATCTCTGACTCCAGAGAGTGCAGTTTAGATTATGCTACATATCTGTGAGAGGGTCAAGATTAGTGTCCTTGTCATAAGGAGTATTACTGAGCCTGTGTAGCTCTTGACACAATCTAAATTTGGGCTTAAAACTGTTGTCACAGCTTTTTTATGTCCACTGTCAAATAAAAATGTGATTGGAAATGTGATCTAGTATTCAGGATTATGCTCTCACTAAGAGCCGCTGTGTGTTCGTTACTTCAAAATAAGCCCGATCAACAAAGGGAGAAACTCCTCCTCGACAGACAGAGTCCGCAATGTTGCACGATATGTTTCTAGGGTAACTCAGAATGGACAAACCAAACGCTGGCTCTAGTGAGGGCATTTTGTTCAGCTGGATGCAATCTGCACCCTCATCGCCAGATTCCACTTAATCGTCCACACTGTGACCTTTTTAAAAAGACAGAAAAACACATTTTTGGTGGATGATTCTGGTCATACAGCTGTTCCTCGGGGTCATCCCAAGTCAGAGCGTGCTAGTCTAACAACTGAGTTGTTCTGTATACTATAAGAGCTGTTGGGGTTTCAACCTCTTTGCTTTTTTTTCTCTTCTCTATGTGCAGTGGAAGTAGGTGCAGTCGTTGGACTCTTCGGCTGACACACTGAGACAGGATTAGGTTTTGAGAAATATATATTTTTATATCACTGTGGCAGCTATCTGAGATGGAACAAAACACAAGCTCCCCATAGGAACAGGTTGGACCAGACCTACTCAGTAATACTATCTGCAAAATGCATTTTTTCTTGTATCACTGTGTCCTAAAATCCTGCACTGTAAATTGATTTTGAGTAGTTTTGAAGAAGAGTGAAGAGAGTCTAAAAATATATGCCATTAGTTGAGTTATGGGCAATGTCGGATCCAGCCCATATTACGGACCAGGGCCCAGAGTAGACCCCATTACCTTGTGTGGATCCATATTTTTTTCTCACTTTCTTTAACATTGTGAGATAGGATGCACTTCGACATTTTCATTAATTTCTCATGGAATGACACATGGCTCACGACGAAAAATCATATTTAGGTACCTGGTTCTGGTTCTCTAAACTTTTCAGCAACACTTTATGTTAACGTCCTTGTAATAAGCGCTTATGACAAGGACTTTTAAGAGGAGGTGTTGCTAACTTTTCTGTAAACTGTCTCTCGCAAGTGCTCCAATCTGCATAATGTACAACAGTTTTTGTTAAATATACTGAAGATTGACCATTTGCCTGATATTTGTTTCAGATGCTCCAGTGGCTTTGACCGCCATCGGCAGGACTGGGTGGACAACAGCTGCCCAGATGAGGTAAGCAGTCAGTAATTTGTACACAACGTTTTTCTTTTTTTGAGAGACCGCACACAGCCATGACAACACTTCTCATCTTTCAGACTAAGGACAAGATGTGTGACATCGTCGACACCACGTATCTCTACCCCTTCACCACCACGATTGTCGCCAAAACGACATCCAGGAGCAAAGAGGCCACTGCAGGCGGGGACACGCCCTCCACCTCCCACCCTCCCACCAGCGTCCCCACTGAAGGTAAAGTAGAATACGGAGCTGGAACGAGGCCACGGTGCATATTGTGCCGGAGCCCAAACCTGACAAACCGAACGGTGATGGATGCTCTGCTCTGGCAAGATGTTAAATGAAGTGCATTTGCTGGAACTGCTCTTTATTGGTATTGATGTGTTTCCTCTTTTACAACATGCACAAGACACTTCTCTCTTTTGGAGAAATATGCGCTGTAGCTCTACCACTTAGGCTAAAAAGAATTAATTCCAGATGGCAGGCAGCGGAGCAAAGCACAGCAGCTGTGTTTGTACCAACTTTTAAACAATGCAGATTGAATTGGACAAATCTCACCAGTCCAAAATAGATTGCACCCACACAACCCTGCGATCATGTTGCTCAGCTCTGCTGTCTCGCCATCAGTCTCTGTTCTCAGCTATCTTTTATGTGTTAAACGTCCCTGTCTGATGGCTGATCGGATGACATATCAAAAGTTTTCTCATCCACTATTCTTCTATTGAATCATTTTTGAGGTTAATTGTGGAGCATTAACTTTCAGTATTCGACTGAAGGCGAACGATTGGCCACATTTTCATTTCTGAAGGCTGAGCGTTTAATGGGAAATTAGATTGAGCGCTGGCTTTTGTAAAAGTGAGTGGAAAGTGACTTCACAATCATTCTGGAGTTTAGTGAAATTGGCTCGATCTGATATCGAAGCTCTCTGAAAGCTGGCCCTTGTATTACCTGTGTCCCCGCTCTCTCTTTCACAGTCACATTTTACTCAGAGCTATTTCTCGTCAGTTCCTTTGGCTTTTTTTGTGGAAAAGAGAAAAACGGATAAGAATGAAATGTTATTTTGGTTGAACAGACAGTCAAGAGAAAAGGACTTTGTCAGATTATCTTGAATGTTTCCAATAAAGCCACAAAGGCAACATACAGATATAAAACCATATCTGAAATATGTATATATGTGTGTTATCAATATATTTCTGTAAGGTAGGAATGTAAATGGCTAGAGATGCAAAACAGATTTTTAATAATGTAATATCTTTTAAAAGTACACGGTAATTTATTCGTCATTATTACAGAAGGTTGCAACAAATATACGTTTATGCTACAGAAATTAAGCAATGTTCAATTCTACTCAGTTCAGATCAGCTCTACAGTAAACTCCAGACATCTGGATAGAGAATTCAACTGTATTAATATATATTGTTATAGTAGTTTACTTTTCATGTACAGATGCACATACAATATTTATGTATAGGAGATAGTGGTGGTTTCATTGTTATCTCCTCATATAAAATTGAATCAAAATACATTTTAACGTGATATTTCCAGTAGATACGTTGTCAAAGATCAAATATTTCATCAGTCATAGTAACATGCTTCATTTCAGCTTCACTGACAGAGTTTCCCAGCCATGTTCCAAGGGGTCGTGTTCCTTTTGATATTGCAGTGTGAAGTACTGAACACATGATTCTCTGAACCCCAGCGGGAGTCTGACCCGAGCCACACTGCAGCATAATCTCAGTTATCTAATGCAAATCCTCTTTGAAAGGGGGCATTCAGGATCCCTCTGCTGATGACAGGAAAACCAAGGCCGAGGCGTCCTTTAAAGTTAGTTAAGTTTCATCTGTTTGTTTTTTTTCCTCCTTGTCTCCAGAGACACGAGTGTTACGAGCTGGCTGAATTTATGGTGCCAATTTTCAGCTCGATTCCCTTTTTTATGGCGTTTTGAGCAATTTCTTTAAGTAAACAGGCAATTAATCTTAATCAGCTCCAGCTGTGGTGGTGGTGGTGAATCAACGTGATAGGAAGGAGCCACTCTCTTACTGTCATCATGAAACACTGTGTAAATAATCAATACCAAGAGCAGACACACACACCGCGCTGTATGTAATGTGTTGTGTTTAATTGTGTGTGATATCTGGGAGGCAGAACGGGCGAATCAGCGAGCTGTCATTCATTTCAGACATCCACTCTTCTGTGATGAATGAATTTTATAGCATCCTTTTAAGAACATTAGACCCCATCTATAGACAAGGTGAGCCTGTGAAGGACATATGGCTTCAACTTTGTGTCTGACTGATACTCAGAGAAACTTTATTATCCATAACAAATTGATGGATTTGTGTCTTTGACCTGCCTTTCAAGATAAGTGTGGCTGTAAAAGAAGAGGAAATGGGCAGGATGTGGGGTAGACTGTCCTTCATCCCTTGTTTAAAATGTAAAGGATGACAGTGATGACATCAACCTTTAAAGGCAGGTCATAAACATATATGCTTTCATTTTAAAGGTGTGTATTAATCTCCAAAACAGCATGGCACTGTAGTTTAGTAGTTAAGCTTCTGACAGTAAGTAAGATGTAGAATATCTAAAGATTTTGCTGTTTGAATGAAGGATCTTCTACATAAGGAGGCTTATAATATCACTGCACATCATAAGGCCACGAGTAGATCTGACTCAAATTACATTTGTGTATTCTATTAAATAAATGTGTTGCTTAGATCTATTCTTGTGGTGTCTATGATAGTTTAAGTCTTATTCTTTTAGCTGCAGCCCCGGTCTTATCAAACAGACTTGGTGGGAAAGAGGAATATAAAAAACAATTCAAATCAGTATTTTCCTCTTTTCCTCGTTCTTGTTGTACTTTTTATCCTAAAAGTACAACAAGAACGAGGCTTTAGTGCCTCAGTCAGTCTGTTGTCAGATGATATCAGTACACAGAAGCACAATGACCTGGCTTTGACTTTGCCTGCAGCCAACAGGAAATAAAATGAAATGAAGAAGACAGGAGGGGTCCTCCAGCACAGCACACAGCACACCTCTCACAATCCACGCACCGACTACCTCAAGATCTTTTTGAATGATGAGGCTATTTTCCCGTGAATTGATTGGTCAGCAGGTGGTGCCCAAAAACTCAGGGTTAGCCCTGAAATGATTCAAATGGCATCATTGTCATCATTTGACTTTGAAACAACTTTATAAAGCATCTTAAAAGCAACTTATTCCTGTGAGAAGTGCTCAATTTAAGTATATGTCCTTCTGTCCACCACTATAATCAAAAGTGCTCTTTAATCTACTTAGTTTTATATCTTATGTTTCCTAAAACAACTAATTCCTTAAAGTCAGTCCAGAAAATGTGATTTTATCAGACTAGATAACTTGAGATGGACTCTTTGTTGTGTGAGAGTGCAGCGTCTGCAGTGTTTTTCCACTCTGCCTCGATCGCGTTGATGCTATTTCTACTCCATTGTTGAGGGTTTTTTTTAAAAGGCTTTCTACATTCAAGCCTGGGCAATCCATTATTTAATTCTCACAAAAAAAAAAGGTTTTAACTTTCAATGGTCGACCTTTTCTCCATCTCTCTCCCATTAATCATCTTGTGGGGGCTGAGTTTAGACGGGCGCTCCGGCGCTGTTGGGAAGCTGGACGGGCTGCTGGGATGAAGGTGGATGCAGAGAGTTCGGGGAGGAGTGTGCAAACTGTCTAACTGTGAGGCAAAGCACGAAGAGTAACTCTACAGATCAAACCAGGGCAGTGTGAGAGGACGTACAGAAATATAAGATGTGTTTAACTTATGTGTGTGTGAGCGTATCTGTGTGTGGAGGTCAAGAGGTCGGTCCGGGGTGTTTGTTGTGCAGCCGACGCTGAGAAACCCCTCGCACTCTCTGACACGTACGGCGGATCAGTTTCCGACACTCTCACCTGTCTGTTCAGCTGCAGGGGTCAAAGGTCAGATCACAGAGCTGGCTGGGTGGCTCACTGTCGTGTCGGTGACCTGCAGCTGCACGAGAGAGGAGGGGAAAGGAAGACAGGCAGACTGGAGAGGAGAAATGTGTCTGTTTGGATGGGAAAATCCCTACATGGAAGGTTTAGATCTGTTCTCAAACTTAATAGGGGAATTACAATCAGCTGCCAGGTACAGCAAGCTAAAACCAATGTAGTTTAATACAACAGCACTGCAATAAATCTTGGCGTGTTTAGTTTTTGGTTGAAAGTGTTTTAGAGAGATGTTTATTCAACTTTATGGTCTTTTTTGGAGGACGAAGTGGTGCTGTTCAACTGTATTTTAACGAGGGAGCACTAAATTACAGAAACGCTTATCTGCAGTTCTGGTTTTGAGTTCCATCCATCAATAACTTTTAATCTGTTTTCACTTGTCGTTGCACAAGTGTTATTTTTACCTCATGATCTGATATTGAAGCTCGGCACCTTGTTGAAGTTAGATTAAGTTTACGCCACACAATTTGAGCCCTGATTCCCAGATCAGAGGCAAAGCAGTGCTCGCTCTTGTGAGCAAACGATCACTGTGTGTGAATTTGCAAGCTGGAAGATGAGCTGATGCGTTGCAGACTTCCCGACCAGCTTTACATTTATGTTGGCCTCCTACCTTTACATACATGTCATGAGCTGAAGTCAGAGAACGTCTCAGAAGTACAAGATTAGGCTTTTTTATATATATATATTTATGTATTGACCTATTTGACCTTCAGAAAAAAGTGCAGTAAAAGTGTTTTTGCCCAACAGGCTCAGACTATTACTCCATGTGTCTGACAACATTAGAGAACGTTACTGAAAGGATACCTACAGAGACCTTTTTGTCAAAGAGTAAAATCCTTTTTGTATAACCAGAAACAGCCACTCCGACCAAATCCACCAGACTCCATTCACAAAAAGATTCATTTTAATGTCGTAAAACAAACTTGACAGAAACATTTTGGATAAATAAAGTATTAATGGCAGCAGAAAACTGTTTAACAAAGAAAATGGAGAATCCTAGAAAACTTCCAGAGCAGATCTCAGCAACTTTTGGTATAAATGTCAACACTGACGCAAATATATATTTTCGTTTTTGTTATTTTCCTCGAGCAGCGCTGATGATTCACATTCACGACCCTCGCTCTGATGTGGGACGGACTCGGCCCTAGATTCTGTGTGGTCGCTTACAGTACAATATCTCATTTAACGACTCATTCAGACCACCGGAATGTGGCTGCAGCAGTCGTTCTTTTGAGGATTGAAAATAGAAAATCCTTTTGAATTACATCGTTCAAGTGAAATATATCTGGTGCTGTATGTGCTGGAATTTGCATAATGTGAATCCTATGGTGTGTGTAAATGTCTGCCACCCTGTCGAGGAGAAGTGGGTCACGCCACATTTCCATATTTCACATGTGTAGTTAACCCCAGACAGCTTTTCTGCGCTGAATTATGCATGCTGGACCATCATATTCAAAGCTTTAATTTCTAATCTATTATATTACAATTTAAGTGTATTACGTTTCATGTTGAAAGGAGGATGATCCGCTAATGAAATGAGCTTTAAATCTCATTTGGGACCTTCGGGGAGTTATTTATATTGTCAGAGCCTCAGAAACAAACTACAAAGAGAAATATTGATTATTGTGTCTGACGCTCGGATGTCTGTGTCTTTGTCTCCTCGCAGATGACACCAAGATCGCACTGCACCTCAGAGACAACCAGGGTGAGTCCACATCTTCCTCTGCTCTGCCTTTTAACGCATGTTTCTCTGTCTGCCTCATGTTTTTTTGTTTAAACGCGTTGGTCCCAGATTGCTGCGGCTCAATCAGCTGATTAGCTTCGTCCTGACTATAACGCTGAACTGTCCTCTGTGGGCTGCAGCCATCGATTAGTGTCTGGACCGGTGTTAGGGAGAGTAGAGGCTGCGTTCCCCAAAAGTTGCACTTTATATCACTTTATCTTAGTCACAAAGGCAATGTGCAGCAGAAGTTTGTGTGGAATACTTTTTCTTTAAGACATGGCTCTAGAAGGAAGAGGTGAAAAAGAAGTTCCATGACAAACATTTTAGATGTCATCTAGTATAAATACCCAACGAAGAGCTACTATATATTTCATAAATTGTAAAAGGAAAGAAATGTAGTTTGTTTTGCATGTTTGTGTTCACAGAAATTAGGTATTCTAAGATGGTGATCTTCTCTCTATTTGAGACAAAATATCTAAAATATCACACTTTTGGTGTGAAAACAACATTTTCTGCTTTGTTTGTCTCATAACAGTGAGTGAATGCCAAAGTCTGTAGAATTTATTTTGTTTTTCTTTGGTCATTAATCACAAATCCAGGGAGGAAGACTTTTTCCGTCAGTGTCTGTATTTGCGAAAATGCGTTCCATCTTGGGCTGCAAGTAAAGTAGTTGTCTAAACAAATAGGTTACAGTGATCCTTTCCTATTTCCTACCTCTCTAGTTCTAGCACCCTTGCTTGGAAGACACCCATCTTCAAACTCGGCCTCATCTACTCATCTGCAAAGTTTCATGACTGTATCTTACATGGTTCTGACACTTTCATGCTCACAGACACCTGGGAAAATACTTAAACTGCTTCAGTTCCCACATCAGGCGTCTCTAAGACCACATTTTGCCATAATGACACAAACAGACGCACTGTGAAGTGAAAACATTTCCAGCCAGCGCTGTCACGGCTAATGATTAGCAGCCACTACATTACCTTTTACCTGCATATTTTTGCCTGAGTGGATTGAGCGCGAAGCCTGTTGATTTGTTTTATTGCTTGCAATCAAAATAGATAAAAATGTTTCTCCAGAATAAATTGTTACAAAAGTGGTGAATGTTCATGTTTGGTACGTTGAGAGATTTCAGTCCAATCACAACAAGCATTAGCCGCTAATATGTGCAAAACTCTGAAAAGCCCTCCAACTCTAATCGGGTTCTTGAAAATAGCTCCTCAAATGTTTCATTTCCTGTTGAGAGGAATTGGAAATCCGCCGCCTCTGTCACACTTTCATTACACGAACGCTGCAGGTTTCTCATCACCCGGACGCTCTTGTGCCGGCGCCTCGCACTGTGATGATATCTCGCTTTTATTTATTTTTATTTTTTTACCTTTTTCTCACCGCCTACCTGTTCATAATGTTGTTCAAAGTGAACATGAGTTTCTACAGTTCAAGTCAGAGCTGAGTTTATTGATTTTAGACAGAAAGCTTTGAATATATTAAAATGAACCAGACATTGTAGCACTCATATCAGCCGGTTACATCAGAGTATCCTCTGACCTTGACTGTGGTAGGAAACCTTGAGCCTGCAGCTACAGGAGGAGCTGAGATAAGGAGCAACAGGAGCAAACCGCCCTCTCCAGGGGGATTTCACTCAGCACCACCACTCCTCAGTGCCCATTGACAAACAGTCTGAATCATAGACCTGCTCAGTTTGTATTGTTAGTTTCCTAAAAACCCATTAGCCAGGTGAGAGGACGGTTGTGTGCCACTAATGTTGAGCCAAAAAGAAAAGCTTGGCTGGGTTTGTGCTTCTAAAGCTCTGATGTATTTTATTGCTGTCTAAGAGCTCTGCTGTCCATTAGTCTTTACTCAGTCTCCGCAGGTTCGAGCAGTCATAAGGACAAAGCTAATTGAGAATGAATTCAGGGCAATTTGCTAAAGGCGTGCCATTTAAGTGTCCTGATGCATAAATACTAACAAACAAGGCCATAATTATGAACTGAGGAATATTCTCAGCCATGCAGGTTCTGTGGGTGACATTGTCGGTTTGTTCAGACTGAAATATCTCGACAAGTAAAACTAGAACAGTTAGTCAATTGGGTAAATGATCGGTCGTTTAACTCATAAAGTAAAACTGCCAGAAACAGTCCTTAGTTACAGCCTCAGCAACAAGGATTAGATGGAGTCATGGCGCCAGCGCCGGGTAAA
>CAEMYA010000069.1:6484380-6505652 GCA_903131615.1 Diplodus sargus
GGACAAAGCTAATGGAGAATGAATTCAGGGCAATTTGCTAAAGGCTTGCTATTTAAGTGTCCTGATGCATAAATACTAACAAACAAGGCCATAATTCTGAACTGAGGAATATTCTCAGCCATGCAGGTTCTGTGGGTGACATTGTCGGTTTGTTCAGACTGAAATATCTCAACAAGTAAAGCTGGAACAGTTAGTCAATTGGGTAAATGATCGGTCGTTTAACTCATAAAGTAAAACTGCCAGAAACAGTCCTTAGTTACAGCCTCAGCAACAAGGATTAGATGGAGTCATGGCGCCAGCGCCGGGTAAAAGGCTAGCATGAAAACAGGAATAATCCACAACGAAAGCAAACGGAGGCAAAACACAAGGAGAAGACAGAACCAGAGAATCGACAAGGAACACAGACGACACAGGACAGATGGGGGTAATCAGAAAATGGTGAGAAATAGACAAAGGCAGGAAATGGAAAGTAACGACAAGATACATGAGGATGAATCTACAAAAAAACAAAAACAAATCATAATCAAAAAACCAAAACCATGACATGTTTATGTCCAAATACCTCCGAAAATGACGACACTTCCCATCAGCCTCAGCCAGACTTTGTTTACATGTTAGCATTTTGTCTGCTAGCCAAATGGATAGTGAATATAAGATTAGCATAGAGTTTTGTTGCCAGTAAGTGAAGCAAATCTACCAGCCACTTGCATATTTATTATCACATTATGCTAATTTTGGACCCATTTTAAAGAGGTGTTTTTTTTAGCTGTCCCACTCTATAAGTGATATTTTGATGCCCATGTCTCTGCTGCTGCCTTATTGGCTCAAATGTATTGCTCAGAACACTCTGCCAAGACCCATGACCTCTCTCTGCTGCCCTCCCGCTGGTTATTTAGCCGCTAGGCTGTTGATTTCTCATTGTGTCTACATCTCCGCTCAGCCTCATGCCCCCTGCTAACCTACCCACACTCCAGACTAACAGCCTGTCTCATGGTTTTGGGCTTCCAGCTGACCCAGAGATGGCTCTCCGACTCTGCAGCTCTGACAGATGAACGCAGGAAAATGCCTCTCTGTGAAAACAAGAAAAACATCAAACACCCTCACATCACTTTTTGAGGGGATTAACGCACAATAGCGAGATTGTCACATCGTTCTATTCTCTGCTGATGTAGTCCTGACTGACAGTCTGATAGCTATCATGACAACAGTTTTCAGTCAGATTATGGACAATAGAGATAATCTCTTGTTTTGTTTGTTTAATGTGAAGCCATTACAGGAGATGTTTCAGCGCTCCAAATCATCCATAATTTGTTTGTTTGGTTTTTTTTTCTCTACATATCCACTTTAGGAGTGCGCGTAATGGCCAGTCTGACTTACACAACCATTCACAGTGACTGCCCACACACATCGGACAGGTTTGATCACCAGCCGGTTACTCTGTGTGCTGGATATCAATGAGGCAGGGAGCCAGGGGAGCGGCTGGTTGGCTGACGAGCTCGGCACTGGCTGTAGCTGCTAATTAAAGCCAGGGAGGAGCTCAGGGGAGAGGTTGTCAGGGGGGGCATAGAAGAAGAAATCTGTGAATAGATCTGGACTGAACCTGCTGTAATATGAGCAAGATGCGCTACGAGGGCAGAAAAACCTCACCGTTTGTTTCATGATCACTTCATTAGCTCTCCCCTGCTATGATCAGTGCTGCTGCTGGGACGTGAAAAGACTAAAAACAGTTCTATTCTCTTCTCTTCTTATTCTATGTGCTCCTTTAGTTGACAAATTGCAGGTGAAAAAATCTCTTGGTTTTTTTTTCCCTCTGTTTGGAAATTGTGCCTATATAGATGAAAACAGATACTCCCAACAGGGTGCAGGACGCTCTCATCATCTTCAAAAGAAATCTCAAAACACCTGCTGGGTCGAGGCTCCAATATGGATCTGAGAAAGAGCTTTAAAGACGTGTGATGTCTTCCAAGGCTCACTGAAGGACAGACTTATTATGTAGTCACTATATACAGTCTCTTCAGTTTGCAGTGCTTCGACGAGAGGCTACAATAGGACTCTTATCAGCATCTATAGGTACATTTCCTCCTCCTATCGGTCCCATATGCTGCTAACCTTGGCTTGGGATTAACTCTTACTGGCAGGAGAGAAGAAACTGCTCATGAATACCAAAACAAGACCACGGAGCAATCAGAATGATCCGGCCACAAAGACCAGGTTTAAACCTGAACCTTCAATCCGCTTTTAAAGTTAAGGAAATGTCCCCTTGAGAAAAAACAAACCTTGTGAAATCTATAGAAAATTAATATAAACAACAGGAGGTGTTTAATTGTTTAAAAAATTCAGTCTATAAACATGTAAATTTTAAAGCATATTGATACAATTAAGAAAACAGGGTGTTGATGAATGATGAGTGACCCCTGCTGGTCAACATCAGAACTGCAGCAAAGAGAGAAAAGATGTAATTTTGGTGCTTTTATTCAAAGTATCTCTGCATTTTAGACCTTTGTTGATTTGTTTATAGGAAAGAGTGCAGAATGATTAACACTTGACATTTAACAAGATCAATTTGAATGAGTTGGGCTTCGCTTAGTAGCTAATTTGCACCCGAGGGATAACTGACAAATAAAAAAAGCATTAGTAAACAGTAAAGTTGAAATTAAGGAGCACACAAAAAGAAACTTTAGCGAAATAGGTTTTTATTTGGTAGTTTCCTGAGCACAGCAACCTACTGGGAAAATCAGATAATTAGATTCTTCCACTCTGTCTTTTTCCATGTTGTCTTTATTGCTTCGTCTTACTACTTCTTCTGTTCGTGATATGAACAATACGCATGAAATCAGCCTCGTCATGTTCGAAGGTGTTGGGCTGTTTGAATATGTAAAGAGAAGAAAGTACAGATATTTGTTCAAATACAGGGAGGAAAAGTAAAATGATGTCAGACTAGGTGCAACTAACTCCTAAAGAAGTTTCTTGTTTTTGTCTTAACTATATGTTTCTCCCTTGGAACAGAGAGTCTTAATCTCAATGAGACTCTACTGGTGAAATGATGGAAATAAAAAAACAGTTGTATCTGTAGTAAAGGATATTTCTTGTGTTGTTTTTCAGTGATGCCTGCAGACAGCACAGTAGACCGGATGCCAGGCACACACCCTCTGCACATCGGTCTGATCCTCGGCATCCTCCTGGTCATGCTCATCATGGTCGCCGGCGTGCTGGTCACCGTGTACGTCTACCATCACCCGACCTCTGCCGCCAGCCTCTTCCTAATCGAGGTGAGTGGAGACGCTGCCGTCGCACATTTTGCCAAGAGCAGCTTGATTAAAAGTGAGAGTTTTGTTCTCGACCTTGAAACGGTAACTAATCTTACCACAAGGTCCATTTAATAGCTGTTCTGGACATTATGCCATTGACAGCTTATGCTTGACCGACTGTTTCTGAGGTCAAGAACTAATTTCATTCAATCTCCGACTTTAAAACTTTGAAGCTTACATGTACGAGATGTCCTTGAGGTGCTCAGAAAATTTTAAATTTAAACACCTTGGCAACAGCGTCTGACAAGGAATGAGGATAGGTAGTACGCTTGTACTTGAATGAGCAATTATACAGTCATATATTCCTAAATTTGCTGCTTTCTGGGAATTATAAATGCTCAATAATATGTTTGCTCTGTTGCAGGGAAAAGGATATTTACTGCTTTAGATACAGACAGTTATTGCTTGCAAGAACACAGTTGTTAAGACAGGAGTGTGTACAAAGAGACACATTTTTCTCAAACCGTCAGACAGTGTAATACGGAGAAATGATACACAGACGCACCAAATTCAGGGCTCGTGCTCATTTTATCCCTTAAATCCTGACTCATAAATATGCATGAGGACTTTCAGAGGGGAATGATGAAACCTGGTGCACACAGTATTTCTTAATAAATGAGTGTGAACTCCCCCGAGGATGACTAGGTGCTGTGTGGAGAGTTGTGTTCAAACATCTTTTTTTTTAAAAACAAAACTGCTTGTGTTCAAAGCTGTTCTCGTTGTCAGCATCGCAAGGTCATAATCAGTCACAGGAACTCCCTAATGGGCTGTCGCTCGCTTAAGTAAGGCTCCGTCGTGGCACATTGTGCATAACTTCCCTTTGAAATGTTTTACGGTTTATGTTTTGGGCAACAAATCACATAACAAGACCAAAACAAGTGTCGGCCACTCTATAAAATACTCAATAATACAGGTTACGTAAAGTAAAATATAGAGAGAATAGGGAGTGATTTGTCACACTGGTTCAATATAGTACACTATAAAGTGGTCTCAGACAATAAAGGTTAGATATAGTACACTCTTTAGTGAATGTGGAGTGATGATGGAGCGACACTGTGACCTGTATCCTAAACCCGGTCCTCACACGTGTCCTCTCCACCTCTTGCAGAGACGCCCGAGCAGGTGGCCCGCCATGAAGTTTCGCAGAGGCTCGGGTCACCCGGCCTACGCAGAGGTGGAGCCAGTGGGCCAGGAGAAGGAGGGCTTCATCGAGTCCGAGCAGTGCTGAGGGAGGAGGGGGCGCCTGCAACCTCCGCAGCCCCTCCTCCTCCTCCTCCTCCTCCTCCTCCTCCTCCTCCTGCGCCGGCCCTCCTCTCTCCTGCTCCGCAGGGACTTCTCATCAGGAGCCTCCGGGATCTGCCTATCGACGGAGGAGCTCAGTGTACACAATGACTCGTTACGACTGTGGAATCGGCCCATTGAGCGCTACATGAGACTGGATAAAGCAGCCAGTGATGTGAGGAAGTGAGAAAGCCCTGAAGACCGATCCAGGACTCGAACCCATTGTTCAGCTCCTGTTGGCAAGGAACTAACCCACCGGGGACAGAGGGAGGGACAGCATTAATGTCACCGACTCAGTCAGCATTGGTTAAGTTTTGTACGGCTGCTGTCATGTTGCCATGGAGGGATTGTACAGCCTGACTGCCTGGACTTAGATACTGGTGTGTCTGAGGGGGTGAATTATACAATATATATTTTCAGAACCAATACAGAGTATGTGAACAGAGATTTCCACTTTATTGTCGGTGGGGTTAAACTGTATAGGCCTTTGTATATCCATCAGGTTTTTACTTTTTTTCCTTTTCCTTCTGGTACGTTGTTTTCACATTGGTTGGCACATTAATGTGTATAGACCGTGGGTATTGCTTTTCAATACCATAGCAGGCCTAATTGACTTTTCCACTGCCCGCTCTGCACAGACAGGCTGCTTCTGTGCGATATGACGCGAGCTGAACTCCCGTCACTGCGATCGATCGCAGCTCGGAGGAAAAAAAAGCTCTGAACTTTTCCGCATTGGTGTTAAATTAGTTTGTGACATTTTGGCTGGTTTCATTTTCTGAAAATGAAGTGTAAGGTGTTTTTTTTTTGTTTGTTTGTTTTTCACTGGGAATATGTCAGTGGGTTTAATTTTCAATGGGTGATGGGCACACTCTTTTTCTTCTCTTTCTTTTGATTGGTTCTTTGATCGATTTCTATCATTGATACCTTTTTTTTTAATGATTATTTTGATGTGCCATTTTGTCCCCGACTAGAGTTTGCACAATTTTCTTTCCATGCACATTTTATTTGCTCATTTGACATGTGGTACTAATGCAAAATGACAAGACAGGCGCTTGTGAGTGTGAATGCTGACTATATTTTTTAAAGTGTAAGTGATTCTGTGTGTGTGTGTGTGTGTGTGTGTGTGTATGTGTGTGTGAATGCAAAAGAGAGCAGTTTACAGTGGTGATTGGATATCCACCTGCTTTATGGGTGCATACGTTTGAGCTGGCTCTGAACAGTTGATTCCTATTGATTTGAATCTGAGGTATCTGGATACAGTTTGTGTGAGCGAGCGAACACACTGGTATGTTTGGTTTTTCTTGATTTTTATTTTTACAGTGTGGTTTTCTTCTCCCAGTATGTTGCCAGCATAACCATTGGCTTCTCTGTGTTTATTTTATGATTGGCTCATCTGTGTGAACACATTAATGTATATACCAAGGCCAAAACATTTGCAGATTCAGGTAACACATGGCAAACATTTGTAGTATGGCAGTATAGTACAGAAAAAAAACTTTTTTATTTTTTATGAGTGGCCTTTTTTTCTCTACTTTTTTACTTAAATGTGAATACTGTTCCAATCATTATTGTCACTGATTAGTCCACACGGCTTCTAGCTGAACACATTCAAACACTCATTTCTACTGTTAGATGATTATTTCAAAACAAAATCATGTTTTCACACCAATGATTGTAGACTCATCTTAGAGACATTATCAATATCCTGGAATTCTACTGAAAAATAAAGCGTGCAATATGACACCCGTTCAGTTTGACACTGAAAATGCATCAAAATAACAATCATCTGGATTTTTTTTTTTTTCGTTTCAAACCTTGTCGTCATCACATTGAGACCAAAGACTAATCAACATCAGAGTGAGCTATATTTACCTCAACCTCCCCACAGCCTCAGCAGCCATTGCACCATCCAACATTAGGTGTAGCTGTAGTAGTTTACTGGTTAGTACACGGCCATTAACAAGACAAAACTGCAATCCAAACCCCTCCCCCTAACAGCAGTTGTCCAATCAATTTTTGGTCTTCCCAAAACCCAAATTTTAAGAGCAACGCTAGCACGAGTCTAGCTTAATTCCTACCTTAGTTCCCATGGTTTTATATCAATATGGTCTATACTCTGTTACCACACATTAATCCTGCTACTGTGCTTAGGTCAAAACCCTGGGAACATAGAATGTTGGGAACACAGGACCCTTTATATGAATCTGGGGACATCAGAACTCTGGATCATATAGAACCCTTTGTGATCATCCGTTACGTGCCAATTAAATCTGAGGGGCCCTAGATCACAGGACCCTTTTTCATGTTCCCATTATGTTTCATATAAATCTGGGAACATAGGACTGTATAACACATGTCATGTTCCCATTATGTGCCATATAAATCTGGGGAACATAGGGCCCTAGAACAGAGGACCTTTACATGTTCCCATTATGTTTCATATACTCTAGTGCTGTGTTCCGATATTCATACTTTCATGAGTACACTTAAACGTAGTACACTATCCGAACTTACTAAGTACGCAGATTTCAGCCGGTGAGTGTTGTTCCAAATCTAATACTCCGTGGTGCCCTTACCGGAAATTACGATGGCGACAACCCCCCGGAGCTCGTCACCCGCCAAAAATATCCCGCTTTGAATGGTGAACAAAAGACATCTACGGCTTTACTTTTGAACAATTACAATCCTACAATCCTGCAATATGGCTCCGCTGCAGGCGCTGTCGTCTCAGTAGCTATTAAAAACAAAAAAAATCCAAGCTGAGCGCCCTTTGCCCGTTGAGTGCGTAAAGTGTACATCGTTGCACACTCAAGGTTTTTGCCGTTATGAGGGCAACATCCAGGCCCTTTAGGTACACTTATTTTCGCTGCGATCGATATCGGAACACCCTAAGTACTCAAACTAAGTATAGTAAGTACAGGAAGTATGGATATTGGAACGCGGCATAAAACTGGGGAACACAGGAAGCTGGGAACATCTACATGTAGAAGCCTTTGTCGTAGTCAGTTACGTTTCATATAAATCTAGGCAACAGGACTGTATGACATAGGATCCTTTATCATGTTCCCATAAGGTGACACATAAATCCTGTGAGGATGGGACCCTAGAACATGACTATTGGTGCTAACTAACAGGTGAAAACAAGGATGGGGCCTGTTGACAGGAAACAACATGGCAACTCGGGTAACAGGTGAAAAGTGGTATTCACTTAGCAGTGGACAGAATATTGTTCAGCCATGTGGTTAAAAGAGTCAGACCAGTATCAAGTGTTTTAAACGACCTCCTAGCGGCACCAATGGCCACTCGTGTATGGAGATGACCAACTGGCTCTACCTTGTACAGCTTTAGCTAACATTAGCTTAACTAGCTAGCATGCTACAGCTGATAAAGTCTGCCAGTTCCAGCTGTCATTTTGCTAAAAAAAGAGAATAATCTACCAATGTCTGAAATCAACTACATTATTAAATGCAAACTACCATGAATTTTTGTCAAATTATCATTATAAAGTAAGCGTTCGCACAGGAGTACAGAACGTAGCTAACACCTGACGTAGGAACGGTTACTGAAGAGGCGGGGCTCAGCTAACGGACGATGTAGCCATTTCCTCCCATAAATACAATCTCATTAACTCATGACACCACCAACACACCCAAAGAGTCATGCACAGATACCAAATTAAGGACTCACCGGCTGTTATAAACCTTCACACTCCTCCACAGCTACACTGAGTTCTGATGAGGTCTCACTGGTGTCGACCACAGAGTACAAACGTCTGCTTTTTATGACTCCTCGTAACTCCTCTTCCACAACAGGAGAGAGATGGAGGGGTTGAGTTTAACAGGCTTTTTCATGCATACAGATTTATTTTTTATTTTTATTATTTTTTTCAATTTTGCTAGATCGATCCCTGTGGAGAGAAAATGCTCTTTGCAAGTGCTTGTAACATCTGCTCGTCGTACACTGCCGCCTGAAACTGCAAGTGTTTTCTTTTTTTTGAACAACCACTGTCGTCGTGCAGACAGAAAGAAAAAGAAGGTGGCTGACTTGTTTTTAGAAAAACACTCTGGCAGCAAAGTCTTCACTTGCTTCACTGGACCCGACTAATCACTTTCACTCCCGCTTTTTCTTTAACGGTGATATTCTAGACGACGAAAAAGCAGCATAGTGGTGTTTTTTGAGATAGCTGTGTGCTACTGTTTTAATCTCTGACTGGATTAAATGATGCTAATTACACCGATTCAGCAACAAAAGGAAAAAACCTGTGACCTTTTATCTTATCATGACTCCATAGCACACCACGAGACTCGCAGTATCATAGCTGTCTGTAATTTCTGTAACTGCTGTTGTTTTTGATTACATTTGAAATAATAAACAATGTTGTTAAAATACAAAACACATCCTCTGAATATTTCCTTTTTCACTCCTGCCGCTGCTCGTGTTGCGTTTAAGTGCACACTTGGCTACATTTCTAAGAAAAAGTTAATTTAATCAGCGTACATTCAAAAGCACAAATACGGACAAATGCTGAGCAGCTGGAGAACTGAAGCACTTTTGCATGATACCAGGTTAAATGCCACTGTAATTAATTTAAACACGCGTGCCAAAAGAATTTCAATGGGGCAGATTAATTTGGATTAGAGCCAACGTTTGACTGACAGAAGGCCGAGCACTTCCTGTCAGAGCTCTTTTCTCCGAGTCAATCACTTCACTGTGAGATTTCTGCATACCAGAAGGCTTCATTTTCTACTTCACACCATCCGCACCGGCCCTGAAGGAGAGCATGACAGTGAAAAATGCTGCCTGGCTTATGTGGAAAAATCCTCGGATCAGGTAGATAGTGGAACCGCCTCCCCCTGCAGATTGAGGAGATAGAGCCCTACAGCAGCAGCACAGAGAGAAAAGCTGAGCAAACAAGACAGCAGAGAGGAGCTCAGCAAGCTGGGAGGTATGAGGAAGGAGGGAAATATTACTGACGGAGCCAGTTTTCTTTTTTTCTTTTTCGGCGCAAGATTGGCTTAACAGCACGAAGGACAAAACCTGGAATTATACAGTTTACAGCTCAAGGAGAGAGTGATATAAACACAGGTCGCTGCGCATTTTGCCTGTAAACAATAATAAGCAGGTAATATCACATTACCCAGATAAAGTTAATGAAGGTATTGTGGACAAGGTCGTAGCAGAGCTGCGACTCATCTTTGAGGTTTTACTGCCTTCAGGTGGTCAAACTACAGAACTGCGCTCTCCTTCAAGGAACAAAAACAAGTGAGCTGCGTCACGTTTCAGTGATTCACTTCCTCTGAATTCCTATATTACGGAACAAATCTCATACTGTATGACAGCTGGGTATTTCCTTTGTCTTTACACAACAAGACTGTGAAGTTTCTTCATATTATATTAGTCAGTAGGATGAAAGTAGGAGTAGAAATTAGTTGAGTAATCAGATGTTCTGCAACTGATTTTAACACTCTGTGGTTCCAGCTGATTCTACTGGTGAGTTATGAAAATAAATGTATCTTTTTAGTCAGATAAATAGAAATCACCATGTGAGCTGTGAGGAATTATGATGATGTCATACACTTAACAACCGAGCGCCCAGAACCAAAAGACTCTTCATTTCCTATCATAAACCGCAAAGCGGCAAATCACAACATTTAAGAAGCCGGAACCAGATCGGTTTGCTTAAAAAATGAAAATCAAACGACTTACTGATTATCAAAATAAAGAGAAAATACATTAACTTTTGATCGACTGATTAACAGATTTATCATTGTAGATGACACATAATCAAACAGATTAAAGAAGCACGTTTCAGCAACACATTCTCACACGTCGTCACCACAGTTTGATCAAAATATACATTTTATTTGGAGGTATAATAAAAACAGCACAGTGCAGCTCTTGTTAAAATAAAGCCGTTCCATCTTTTATAACAAGGACGTCTCCAGTAAATGGTGTCAGCCAGTGAAACACGGTGCGAGCCCACAAAGAAGACGACTCTTCTTTCATTACATCCTCGACAGTAACTTGATTCACATGCTGTAACTAAATTACCATCACAAACACTGCTACAAAGGTGGGCTGTATTGGGTTGCATGCCTGCGTGTCCTCTGTATCGTGACCTCGTTCTGTGACTTTGTTCAGTGCGAGTTTGGCATTTTGTCCTAATTTTCAAGACACTTCCGTCTTTCTCTTTTAGGTAATTCATCTGTGACTGGGGGAAAACGTTGCCAAGTGACAAACCAAATACAGTGTGAATCACAACAGTAGCAGTGTTTACGATCAGCAGAGTTAAAGTCCTTTCTCCACGCCATGTTTTCTCAAACCCGCTAATCTAAAATAAAATACCGGTTATATTGAGTCCTTTAGTGTACAAGAGGTTCGCGGCAAGCCTTTTTTCCTGTCTCATATTTCTGCGTTAAATGTCAACATGGGGTGGAACAGTCACAGTGCGTGCGAGTTTATAAACACAATCAAGCAAAAGACCAACAGATGTGCAGTATTTACAGCATAGAAGACTTTATGTCAGTTGTTTTAAATGGGGGCCTTGCCGGCGATTGCATTTGCAAGTTGAAAACAGGGTCAGATTTGGTTGCCAGCTGATGTGGCTCCTGAGGGCAAATGCCCGATTCACACTTTTGTTTCACAAGGTTACTAAAACTGAACAAGTGACAAGTAAAACCTACGATGATAATAATTTGTGATCTGCAGCAGAGGGATGTGTTCGAGGCAAAGGTTCACTACTGTGTCCACCTGTTTGTGCTTCATGCCGCGAGGTCAGTGCCATAAACACAAGACACAAAACTGGGTCACACAACAGCGATTAACTACACTATGTTTCCATGCTGATTTTCCAACACTACCTGAGCTATTAAAAGCCTATAGAAAAAAAAACACGAGCGTCTGTCCAGAGCAGCTGACTCCAGTCTGTGAGGCCGAGAGGAGCTACATGAACTAAGCCAACTGAAGGCTTTTTCCCTGGAGAATATCCCACTACGTCACTGAGCTCAGACTCTACGCTCTCTAACAAACAAAAAAGCTTGAGAGTCTCGTACAGCCTGCTGGAAGCCAAAGGCTAAACACGTTTTTACCAAGATTCTAGTTTTTCTACTAACAAAAACTCAGGGGTGTCCGGTTGAGCAACTAAACACCAGACTGGAAAAAATTCTTTAACCTGACGACACCCGGGGCGACAGGGTGGTGTGGCACCTGTCACCACACCCCCGACAGTGATGTCACAGATTCCTGGATTACACCTGCATGTCAGAGAGTGAAGTTATTCTTCAAAGTTCAACAAAAATTTTAGCTGAAACCTGTTTGTTTACTAGCCAACCTACTCCCGACTCCCTTTCTTGGCACACTGTCTTGTTTGTTAACGCGTTACCGCTGCCAAATGTCTATCAGCGGACAAACACGAAACCTCCCCGCAGGATACGAATCACTTTTGTGCATGTATTTCCTAATGAGTGTGCACCGAGCCCCCAGGAACAGCGGCAGGCTGTGAAGCCAGTTTTCGTAGTTGTCAAATCATGTAACTACATCGTCACGTGATGCACTGTGGCTCAAAATGTCTTCCCCTAAGCTGACATCTTGAAAGAAGCCTATAGAACCTATAAAATAGCAAATATGTTTTTTTGCATGTCACAAATGACTAATTTAACAAGAAATTAGGTTTTGATTGGAAAGTCCCACTGCTCAGATCTGTGACTGCCTACAATAACTGAGTGCTCTCTGAGAACTTACCAACTGTCTTGTTACGAGTTAATATGAAAGTGGACTTTTATAGAGAAGCACCTCAATAGTGGTTTTATAAAGGAAACAACACAATGCTGACGTCCTTGTGTACAGCCTTTCTAGTTTAGTAGTCCCTCTCTTTATTCTCTAGAAATTGACTGACCCTCAACCTAAATTCATTCTCAGATTAATTGTAGTAACACACAGGGTCAGAATCATTTCATCTACAAAGTGTTAAGAATATTGATTTTTAAAACGTCAAAATAAGCGAAAAATACCCATAACTGTCTCTGGCAATTCCCCATTTTCCCAAGGATCAGTCAAAAACTCCATTACATCTAGTTTACTACCTAAAATCGCCAGTGGAGAAGCATGAACTAGCGACTACTTTGCATCTTTGAGAATAAGTGAAATGACTATACCGTTAGTCAAAACAGTTAATGATTGAACTGGGAGAAGATCTTTGCCTCGAACACATCCCTCTGCGACAAAGTGATACAAACATCTAAAAGACCAATTTCAGGGAAACAAATTAATTCCCTCAAGCGAACACACCACAGACAAAGATCAATAACTGCTCGAGTGCTTTATAACTGCACACAGAGAGTAATAAACAACACAACATAAGAAGAGCATTTACAATTTGGTCACAACGAATGGGAATTGTTTAAAAAAAGTAATTCCCTCAACAGCCACTGACAGAATATTATAGTGATGATTTAGTGCAGTTCTGCCGCCGGTATCCTCCATGACTGAAGACCATACAGGAGTGTTTACAAATGATAACAGATACCTGTGTAACAGCGTGTGCTTCCTTGTTTCAGATTAAATTAAATTTGTCCCTTCACAAATCTCTCAAAACACTCTCATAACCCACAGAACATCTCATGAGCTTAAAATAACATCAAATTTAAAACAGTGGGGAAATAAATCTTTAGACCTTAAAAAAAAAGAAAAAGGTAATTTATGTGTCTAAGGCCACCAATTTCATCACAGTGAGAAGATACGGCATCATAAAGAACACACACAGCTACAACACACAGAAATATGTCTGATTTGAAAAAATAAATAAGATGAATCACACTTTCTTGGACATTCAGTAACATTTCTGTCGTTTACCCTTCTTTCTTGTCAGGTAAGCAGCTTTGCCGTCAGCGCAGTGAGGCTCCGTTCGCTGTGGTTTCCTCAGCCATCAGTGTCTCGTTAATCTAAAAGCAAACAGTGAGTTATTAATAAGGCTCCATTTTACATTAACACAAGCAGAAACTACTGTGATATCACCATTATTATGTAGTTAGACAGGAAGTAATCATGCACTGTTTTGTTTTCTTGGTTTGTCATAGAGGGAAATTACAAATTGACAAATCAGAGGATGTGTGTTGTGTCACTCAATCACTGTAATCTACATTTTAACACAAAGAGGCTGTATCTGATCTCCCCTATGGTGGCCACTAAATTGTGAAAGCCTGTCTTTAGGGCAAGTGTCCATTTTGGGCTACTTTTTTACTACTGGGGTACTGGGCTACAACATGGTGGACCTGCTCTCTGTAGATGTAAGAGGCTCATTCTAAACGCCTTTAAATACTGCCGGTGTTTGGTTTTAATGTGATTCATTCACAAAAATGAAGATAAGGAGTGAATCTTAGTGACTGACCCACAAGGATTAATTGATAATCATAACTGAGTTCATCATTACAACAGACCCCTTCCATATAAGATGTCATATAATCCACTGCTGACATAAAAATGTTTATTATAGCCACTTTTTATAGCCACCAATGAATTTCATAGGGTGTTTAATTAACAAAATGTCCTCACTGACGCTACACTTTAACTTTCTTATGAGCTAACATTAGTGCATCACTCACTGGCAAGCGGCTCCACCTCCATGGCTTTGGACAAACTCAGCCCAGAGTTCTGTTTGGGCCGAGCTCCCAGCTCTCGCGGGTCCCTTGCTGAATTCTGGTTCTCATCCAGGGGTTTCTTCTTTACCTCCACCTCCTCTGGTTTGTAGAAGCCCCCCTCATCCGCCACCATCTTGTCCACTCTCTCCAGCAAGCGTCCCACCTGGGGATGCTCCCCGAATATGCAGTTGTTTATAACAAAGTACCGTCGCTTACACTTCTCCAGCACCCACTGCAGCTCCTTTCCCTCCCTGCGAATGTACCTCTCGATTGAAATGTTCCTCAACACCTCCGCCCAGCTGAAAACCACAATCGTGTGCTTCCACACACGCTCCCCAAAGAGACTCACGTGCTCCTCGATGCGAGCGCGGTCCACCTCTGTGAACATGCCCACGGGGATGACGAGCAGGAAGGCGTGTGGACCTGGAGGACAAAGAGATGCTCCCCTCACCAGCTCCTGCTTATATTCGTCAGGTGTATCCTGAGCGGAGAACCAGCCCGGGGTGTCCACCACCGTCACCTGGCGCTCCTGCACCTCCGTCTGTCTCTTCACGCAGAACTCAGCTGCTCGCTCCAAGCGAAACTCCTCCCGGCCTAAAATGGTGTTTCCGGTCAGGCTCTTCCCCGGCCACCTCCAGCCCAGCACCACCAGACGGACTTCCGGCAGGCGGATAGCCGCCTTGGCTGCTGCTATCGCCGCCTTTCTGGCTTCTTCTTCTGCTCCATCACCGCCTGTGGTCGCCAAATTTACATTTTTTTGATATTAGAATCAGTCATCATAGAGGTTCAAACATCATATAATAATTACGATTACTTTATTATCAATTACTGCTGGATATTTCCTCAATACCATAAAATAATGAATACAATTTCCACTATAGTCCAATTAACAGTCCCTAACAAAAGATACAGCTTACTCTCAAAGATGACTCAGGAAAATCAATAAATGTTCACTTGTAAGGAACCGAAAACATTTTCAGTTTCATTTTTGAACAAAAATGTTCTCAACTACATAAAACGTGAACCTATACCTGTACTAAATCTAGGTGCTGTATCGAAGGCAACTGGACTTGTTTCAGTTTCTAGAAGACGTTTCAGCTCTCATCCAAGAGACTTCTTCAGTTCTAACTAACAGGAGAGGAGCTGGCAGGCTAAACTCTGTGTGGGGGTGAGTGAGCTCTGAGTTTCAGACTCGTTAGGTCCACTTCTGGGTCGTTGGTCTAACCGGGCTTCGTGTGGGTTACTAAAGCTAGGTGAGCCCAGGTGTGAATGGTTGTGAAGCTGCCTGGAGAGTAAACTCAGCACTGCACTGTAGGTGGGTGATAAGTAATGTCTCAGGCCACCTCCTCCATTCAAAGACGGTCGTTCCAGTTTGACACAGATGGATTCCTTTACTCTGCTATCCACTTACATCTGAGGGAGAAAAAACCTGCCAACTCCTCTCCAGTTAGTGAAAGCTGAAGAAGCCTCTTGGATGAGAGGTGACACGCCTTCAAGACACTGAAACAAGTCCAGTTGCCTACGATACAACACCTAAGTTTACCAGGACCTGGATGACTGAGAAACTTTATTAACATATACTTCATACATATATCACTAAAAACAGAAATTTCTACTATTTCTACTTTCCCAGGGCTGAGTGTGGGTGGTGGCAGATGATATTGTGTTTGCCTTCTTCATGTATATATTATTTTTTTCTATAACAACGTCTTTAAAAATGTCCTAAAGGATTAATAATGAAATATTCTGGCCATTAATTTGATGACTCATTGACCAAATGACTGTTGAAAGCAGCTCAACTCAACTTGTTTTGGAGTTTACACGATATTACAGTTGCTTTCCATTTAAAACTCGTATTATAACTCATAATATAACTTAGTTTCATCAGTACAAGAGTGGACAAAAACACAAGCTACCTTTGATTCTTTCTTTTTTTAACACATTCAGTGTATATATGTGTGATGTGTTTGTTATATGTTGTGAATGTAAAACTAACTTATATACAATTATTTACACATTACTGTTCAGAAACCCCAGTTTGCTTATTTCTATTGATACTAATATTGGTAATAAAAACTTTCGTTAAGTTAGCATCCAGTAAGAACGCGGCTTTTCATCGAAATAGCCACAAAATACTACTTAAGTTACATACAATTATCAGCACAAGTAATGATTAATAAGACTGTAATAGCAACATAAAAGTCCTCTTAACGTCAGAACTTCACGAGTACACGTGAAACGTGTCACATCCCGGTTCAGGAGGAAATGTTAGCTGTGCTAACTTCAGTTAGCGCTCATTTTAATAGCCGCGGAAACTCCCCGTGTTTGTTTGAGAACTCCTCAGACAACAACATGAAACAGTCTTTAAAAGATGATAAAGTTACTTTCTCACCTGCCGTTTGACGTGGTGTTTTCTCTGCCATACTCAGTTTTATCCCTGGTCGAGGTTTCAATCAGGTGCTGTTTGTCTTTGGGAGGCTACTTCGAGGACTTCCTCCTACCTGATGTCAGAGCGACAAGCCCTCCGGAATGTAATGGCGTCGATTCCGGTCTACCCTTTCAAAATAAAAGCCCGACAGAACGGAAGAAGTCAACTGAAATGTTTGAAAAAGAAAAATGACTGGAATGTAATCTGGAAACCAGGAAGGTTAAGGAAGTAACTTTATTCTAACCCATTCTATGCTATTTTTACAGCGATAAAAATTAAATTGAAGTGGACAGCCTATGTCCTTAATCAAATAGAGTTGTATCCCCACTCTTATATTTAAGATATCTTTATCTACCTTTACATTTATGCTGAATTTGCCGCTCATATGATATCATCAGCTTAATCCTATCATTTGCAAAATTGCATATGCATAAATCAAAATTCTCAGATTAAAAAAATTAAGCCAACAATACTTTGATCCAAAATAATTTTAAATTATTATATTGTGGCTTGCTTATAATCATTTTTTCTTTTTATTGAAATGTCTTAAAAATTACAGGAATCACTTGAAACTTGTGTCACAAAGGACAAACTATGATGTCTGTCTGTCTTGCAAAACCTCCATACATACAGAACAGCACATAAATATAGTAATTAAGACAATGCTAATTGACAACACACAGGGAGTTTTATTATTGTTGAATGTTGATAAAGCAGTATATTTACAATGCCACTAAAATCAGACTTTATTTACAGCTGTATGAAATACAGTAAAGCATTCTGTCATGTGTTCAAACATGAACTCATATCTTACTTATGTCTTCATTAGTCCTTTCAAAGTAGTGCGCTATGTACAGGCTAAAAGAGAATGACTACAGCAAAGAAAGGAAAACAGAAAATAAAGTTTTGTTAATACCTTCAATTAAAAAAACAACAACTTTAATTCCTTGATAAATATAAACTGTTAAGTGTCATTACGAGCCGAGAGGCAAAAAGCTTATTCAAAAAAATAATACAATGCTCTTCATTTTCCCTAAAAACCTTCAAGATTAGTATAAAAAGAAAGACCTCTTCCTATATTTTTGGAGCGTTCATTTCTCCAGGTGAGCAGCTGCTTGGTGGAGCTAGATCGCCCATGATGCCAGCGCCTGCATGTCGTTCTCTTCCTCTTCCGCTCTTTTCTTGGTCGCTGTGGAAAAGAAAGAAGGAAATGGTAAACAATGAATGCTATCACAGTTAAGGCTGCAGCTAAGGATTAATGTTGTGACTGATAAAACTGTGTTTTAACTCTGTCACTGCCGCTATCAAATAAGAGCATAAAAGTCCCCAAAACAATTAATAATATATATTCACACACCCTTGAAAATGATACATGGGCATCATTAGGTCAAAAATCATTACTTTTTAATTCTCTTTATTTTTCTATTGATATAATTTACTTTTCATCATTTATATTAAGATTTTAACATCTGCACACGCTTTTGTTCATTTTAAATCCATGTATATCTGAATACACGTAGGTAAGTGTGTTTTGTATGTGTCTGAATGTGGTCGGCGCTGTTGCATCAGGTCCTCGCAGCGTTGCACTTACATGCGCGCTGACTGGGCCGTACTTTAGGCAGCCTGGAGCTGGGCACGCTGGGTAGTCCGCCCATTCTGTCCATGCTCTCCTCGAGCTCCGCCTCTTCCAGCTCCGCCAGCTCGGCCATCAGCTCATCCTAAGAAAACACACAGAGCACATAGGGTTTAGAGATCTGGCAGAGGCGTTGTGTCCGGAAAGACAACTACAGATTGATGGTTGCTAGATAAAAAAGCAGTGAAAGAGAAAGTGAATGCCACTAAAACTGAGGCAAAGGTGGAATGAAAGGTATCAACCTCATCAAACTCGTCGCCGAAAGGCCTGGAGATAGCGTCGCTGATCTCTCGGGCCACGTCCTGCTGCTCGGTGATATCAGCCATCAGATCGTCTATCTTGTCGACGTCCCTGAAAAGAGACAAGAGAGGGATAAACGATTACACAGCACTGTAAACCCAAGTTACTTAAATTTTAACTTAGATTTTAAATGTTTTCCTCACTTTAAGAGGATTTCCCTTTCATATTAAAATAATTTTGTCCAAATATGTTTCTGACGAGATGTAGCCAGTCAAAAACCCCAAAGAACAGGTTTGGAATTAGTAACGGCAGCATCCCAATGTGTAAATATTCCTGAAAATTGTGTCATACTTTAAAATTTACTGCTGTCACAAACTGTAAGGCCTCCTATTAAAAGTCAAATTATCCAATGCGCAAAAACACAATCATGCGAGGACTTTTAGGGAAAAGATATCGATAGTGTTACATCCAAACGCTTTTCACATAAGAAAGGTATAAAGCTCATAGTGCAGAGTTCTTACATGTTCTCGTGGACCTTCTTCATGGCCTTAGCAGCGAAGCCCATGTTCTTCAGGACCTCTGTGTTGGTGTGCGAGTTCTCCAGAGCTTCCCTCTGGAACTCGATGGTGGACAGCGTGCCATCGATCTGGGTGAGCTGCTGCTCCAAGCGCTTCTTCCTCTTCAGGGCCTGCAGGGCAGCTGAAACAGAAAGATTTCACACACAGATGATCACAAATTGTGTTTGAGAGCTTGGGCGTTGACAAATAGCAGATACAAGATTCCTCCCTTTGTTTATTTTAAGCGAGGTGATTCAACGAGCAATGCGGCGCCTCAGGATTTCACTGGAGAGCAGACTGAACTCTTATGAAGGGAAATACACGTTCAGGTTTAATGACACAAACTTTTGTTTTGACCGTCACTTCACCTGTAACAAACCTGTTACACCTGCTGCATTCAAAACAATCACTGCATCCTATAGGGAAGTATGTTGCTGAGAGTTTATGTGCCTTTAAAATAATTTAAACCTCCTTCTTTGATACTTTAAAATAGTTTTACTGTGATATTTCTCTTAAAAATTATCAAAAGTAAACCACACTTAACTTTGAGGCCTTGAACACATTCACCAAGGAAGTACAGGTGCATAAACAGGCCTCTCTTCTTCAGACCGAGACGAGAAACTCACCACGTTTGTTTTTGGTGCCATTCTTCTTGGCTATCATGAGTTCCTGCTCTATCCTCTTCTCCAGGTAGTCCTGTTTCTTGGTCAACATCTCCTCCGTCTCCCTCAGTTTGTGGATGGCCTCCTGTGGAGACGGTCCTCCGCGCGACCGGTGGTGTTTGGACTTCGATGAGCTCGATGAACTCGAGCTCGAGCTCGAGCTCCCCTTGAACAGTTTCGATATTTTGCTCATTTTTTCGCAGTTTTTTTTCCCCGGTGTAAACTGCGAAGGTGAGGAAATAAATACAAGGCCTACGGAAGCTCTTCCAGACTGCGTTGATATCCGTCCAACTTCACTGTGTTTCTACAGGCGGGTGTGTTTCGGGCAGATTTTCCAGCTCGACGACTTCGTGCTTTCAATTCAAACCAGCCAGTGAATGCACCTTGCTTTCACCACACCTTTCATCATTACCTGCGTGACGTAATGACACCTGACGCCCTCCCTCCCTCGTTTCGCACTGAGCCTTTTTCCGTCTCGGTTGAAGTTAAATATTAACTTTTTTTTTCATCGTGTGTTGAATCATATCAGATGTGTTTATTCAAAGGCGAACAAATGAAATAATTAAATAAATTCAGCATAATTCAACATAAACAGTCAAGTAAACAATTTTGATGACTTTTTCGTAAATAAACCGAGCAAAACTAAATAATATAAAAGAAGGAAAAAAGGTCACACAGTTGCGTGGCATCACTTCCGGGGTCAGAGTTCGTGTTGACATCCGCAGGCTCACGGCTAACTAATGGCTGAATTCGACATTGGGAAGCATTGTCAGAACAATTCCTGTAACCAGAAAGGTCCGCCTCACTTCCATTTAATTCGCAATAAACTGAAATATTAAAGTGTGACGTTATTCCGGTTAATTTGTTCGTATGAAACGCGCCGAGCGCCTCTTTAGCCCGTTAGCTAGCTAGCCGGCGTTAGCATGATTTGACTGTCAGGAACCGGTAGCTCGCAAGCTAACAGCTAACCAAACAGTTTATAATGGTCGGACAACAGTTTTTAGTTCTTGTATACAATTACCAGTTTTGCATGTGCAACAGGTCATTGGGGAAAAGTTGTTTTCGTCTCCCAAGTGACTCATTAGCTGCTTAAAGTTTCTCCTCAGGCACAAAGAAATTCACATCACTGTTTCAATGTTGTATCTACTCACAGTATACTTATCATTAAAACATCTCAGACTTCAAACCAAAATGTTGTACCTATCAGAAAGATTTTGACAGAATGGACAATCAATGAGGTGTCGGAGCTGTATAGTTTTTGTTGTGCTGAGACTAACTGACTTTGCTCTCCACATTCTTCTCTTAGATTTTCTTCCATTTGTTTGTGATTGCTGCAGTGGAGTTTTCTGGTAAGAACTCATCACATACTCTCCAAAGTGAGAGCAATGGTTCATATCCCTAACTCTAAGTAATAATGTAGTCATGCCACGATGTGTACTTACTCAACCTGAAGAAGGACAAAATTCTACTTTCATCATCGTTTCTAAAATGATAACTAGTTTCGATGATCTGTTACTGTCAGCTCATT
>CAEMYA010000069.1:6506896-6530797 GCA_903131615.1 Diplodus sargus
AACTCTAAGTAATAATGTAGTCATGCCACGATGTGTACATACTCTACCTGAAGAAGGACAAGATTCTACTTTCATCATCATTTCTAAAATGATAACTAGTTTCGAGGATCTGTTACTGTCAGCTCATTTTGGCTCATCACAGATATATTGTTTGACTTTCATCTTATAGTGGTGTATATTCAGGCTGCAAGGGTATGAGATTTTCACAGTATGATAACTATCTCCAAAAATATTGCAGTATATGGTGATATGTAAATGATAATAGTCATGATTAGTTAGAACAGTTCTGTAAAGGACGAAAAACAGAACGTTTTTATGTTTAAAAGAGTGCTTCATTATAATCACACCAAATCGTATGTCCTGACAGTAATGACATTTGATGAGAAAATAACTTGTGATATCCTGTATTTATATTTTTAATAACACTAACACATTAGATTAAATCCTGCATATAACCATATGTGCACAGTATGATAACTGTAAGGTTTCATACCACAATATACCTTAAAAACGATATATCGCTGCAACCCTTATGTACGCGGTCATATTAAATAGTGTGTATGCCAGAAAGATTATTAACAATTTTATTTTTCAAACTTATCTATGTAACACATCCGTACAACAAATGCAGTAAATGTAAGACACCATATTACATAAAAAGTTTGTTTTTGTTTTCTGTTCCTGTTAAAAAAACAAAGCAAAAAAAAAAAAACGTGTGAGGATTTCACTTTTTTGAAACGTTTAAACACATCTTTGTATCAGCTTCAGAAGTCGAGTATCGTTCAGGCTCCTGTTGTTACAGGTGTCAGGTAAAAGCAGTATAAGGAAGCAAAATAATATGATGTTGCAAAACAAGAGAAATAGTCCAATAAAGTACATCATAAATGTGCTTTTATACTTTGACCTCACACTATTCCACATATGTTTTATTACTGATTAAAGATTTGCATTTGTCTCTTACAGCCTTGATCACAGAAGCAGAGAGGCCCATTCATGTCCAGAGGTAGGCTATGTTGTTGATTACATTTTACATAAATAAAGGTTACCACTGGTCCTCTGTTCTGTTACTTATTTGCTGGTGATTTTGTTCTTATATTCGTCTATTTGTCTTCAGGAGCCAGTGAAAAAGGAATCCCGGACTGAAGGTGGCAGCACAAGCTATCCGTGTTCATTTCAAGACTGCAAGGGGAAAGAATTGCTGCCAGTAATCTGTCCGCAGTGTGAAAAACATTTCTGTTTGGCGTACGTTACCAGTTTTTTATAAAACAACATAACTTGTGTTGAAGTGTAGAGTGCATTCCAGCTCATAGACTTCATTTATCTCTGTAGCGAGTGAATTGAAACTGAAAGTTTAATTTTTATTTTGGTCTCGCCTTACAGCCATCGTCATCAAGATGATCACAAATGTGAGAAGTTGGAGGTCCAAAAGCCTCGAATGGCAGCCACAAAAGAACTGGTGCAAAAGATTGTTGGTTAGTATTTTGACAAGTTCCTCACAGACAGTGAGAATTACCTGTGTCATTTCTTAGTTGTCCACATGGGATCAGTGTTTAACCAAATGCTCTCATCTTTATCATGTGTAATGTATTCCTCAAGTTACTTACATTTGGAGTGTTTGTGTTGTTTTCTTGTGACCATGCAGAGTCTAAGGATGTAACCAAAAGTAAAGGACGCAGAGGAGCAAAGAACAGTGCGACTGCAGCAAAGGTAGCATTAATGAAGCTGAAGCTGCATGCTGCAGGAGACAAGGGCCTGCCACAGGTAAAAATCATATCAATATATTGATTATATCAATAGAGACTATTGTGGAATTAACATAATTATTTTTTCCAACTGACCATTTCCTCTCCTGTTCTGGATTTCCAGACAGAAAGAACTTATTTTCAGGTGTATCTTCCTAAAGAATCCAAAGACTCCAGCCAGCCCATGTTCTTCTGTTCCAAATGGAGTGTGGGCAAAGTGGTGGATTATGCAGCGTCTTTAGCTAGCCTCAAGAACAACAATAACATCCTGACTGCAAAGGTAACAGATGGCAGGAATAATCATCAATAATCACAAGAAACTTTACACCATTACCACTAAATGCCTGATCAGCTTCCTTCGCCTCTCAGCCTGTTCTCATGTCTCTTGAACAAATTGTTCTTGTTTCTTTGTAACTTTCACTTTTTAAAATACAGTTTAAATAAAAAAAGAGGATGTGACATGCAGGTGTTAGGTATGCACATTTCCTGCCAACAGTATGTACCAGCAGTGAGAGAGAACTCTGTTTACAGGAAGCCGGGTTAACCAGTGATAAATGTACTGCATGTCAATGTTTTTTGTATCAGCTGGGTGACAGTTGTAAGTATGAAGCATGAATCCCAACTAATGTTACAGTACATTATTAATTTTTTTCCTGACGACTAATTTCCCTGATGTCTCAGCTAGTCTAAGAGTAAGAAAACACTCAGAAAAAAGTAAAACTTGTACAATGTAATCTATAAAGTTAAGCATTGTCCTAAAAAATATTGTGCGGCAATAATTGCTGTGTAGACGCAACAGTTGTTAACATGTTTGCTTTTCATATAGCAACACTTGACGAAGTAGACATGACGTTTCAGTCAAATACGTAATTTAGATGTTTACATTACCAAAATAAAGTTTAATTGACTCGTATTTCCGCTGACGAGGGTAGCGTTGAAATTGACAAGTCAGCTAATCGTGCATGTCTCAGTGTGGAGGCTTTAGTGATGCTTTAATTGGGTTTATCACAAAATAGACGTTTTATCTGCTTTCCTCTATCGTACCATTTTCTCTCACTGAACTCACTGTTTCCATTTAAATTCTCTTTATATTTGAACATAAACATTGTTAAACGTAATTAAATTAAAAACTTGCATTAAAACCCTAAACCCCTGAGTAGACCCTAACAGTGTGCTCCCTGCTGTCCATTTGCAGAAGCTGCGGTTGTGTCACCCTCAGACAGGTGAGGCTTTTAGGATGGATGACACCCTGCTCTCGCTGCTGGCCCACCCTGAAACTCCCCTGTACAATGGGGGTAATGTGATCCTGGAGTACCTGGATAATGAGTGCACAAGCCTCGAGGATGTGTCTGACTACATTACACAGACCTGACAGACCAACATCAACTACAGCCTGAGTGTTTCCTGTGTGCCATTTGTACTTTTGTCAATAAAATGCTATATTAGACATTTCTAACTTGTGATGTGTTGAATGTTTGGGTTAATGAAAGAGAGGCATGCAGCATACTAAATTCACATTGCATGCAAGGTGACATACTATTGTCAAATTCATATATTGCTAGTGTGATATGACATTACAGTAGTATAACTTTGGTATAACTCAAGTCATCAGACGTGAGATTATACGACCCAGGTGGGACTTGAACCCACAATCCCCAGCTCCGGAGGCTGATGCCTTATCCATTAGGCCACTGGGCCGATTAAAAGCCCCCAATTTATGGTTTCATTTTCAATTTCACCATTTAGATAGGTGAGCAATATGTCAGTTTTTATTTGGGCCCAATCTTTAAAGCTTTTTTTTGCATGCAGATCATTATGCTGATGCTGCATGCTTAAGGCTTAGTCTTCTCTGTCAGCAAATGTAGCAATCTCAACTAGATTTTTTAGCCAAACTGAGATTATATATGCATTTCTACGTCTTAATACGTATTTCTAAAGGTGTTAGAGTGACTCCTTCTAAACCAAGTTCCGTAGTAGATGAATACTGAATATAGGTAGCTTCAAGGTAGAGCCAAACAGCGATGAATCTGCGATTCTTGTCTCAGCAGTTGCTGTTGAGAGATAACGAGCCCAGTCAAGAAGATATTTGACACAGTTCCAGCCTAGGGATTGACCGAGCAACGTTCAACCAATCACATTAGCTGTCAGTTAGACGGACAGGAGGTTCACCCAATCAGGAGAGAGCTTGGATAAAACTGGGCGTGCGCGTCCCTGGAGCGTATATAACTGAAAAGGGGCTGGGCTTCACAGCACAGAAGAGCCCGTTGTTTTGACGAGAATAGATGTGTTGTTGAGGTAATCGACGATTTGCAGAAAAAACCTTGAGCCACCTCGGTGAATTATTAAGCTCGGTAGCTCGTTAGCTGCTACTTCTCGGATCGAGTCGCTTAGAAACGGGCGACTTGATTTAGCCACACGAGCCTCTTTGTAAAATCAGGTCGAAAGGGATGCCGCTGCAGACAGACTCCGACGGACGCCAACAGTCTTTGGATTTAATCTCATCGCATTTAATCGGGAAGAGCAGCTTTTCTATAAATTTAAAAGGCCTCAGAATAACTCATTCTCGACCGAGTGCTTTTGTAAGATGCTTAAGCTCGAGTGCGAATTAAAGAAGCCCAGCTGTGAATTGACAGAAGAGGGGAGCGCTAATAGTCAGTGAGCTAGCCGTTAGCTACCGTTAGCTGGACAACAACAAAGCGGGGGTCGTTAATCTTTTTGCTTCTGCGAGTGAGCGGTTCGGTTCCGAGGACGAGTTTCTGCAGCCGACGGCTTGACTCTTTAACCCGCTGTTTTCTTCCTGCGTTGGAAATAAAGCTCGGTAAGTGAATTGTTGTGCAATAACCAAACCAGGAAGACGATTTGTCAACTTGGACTGAACATGGTGGGGGAGGGGCGGTGGTACACAGAAGGAGGAAATTGTGATTTGACCTAAATTCTGCCCTCACGGGGCGCTGTAGCTCCACCATGCTAATTATTTATTAAATTAGCGTTTATTTAAAATTTGCAGTTAAGTGCCGCTGAGCAGATTTCCGTTGAAAGTGCCGTTAACTTGGTAACGACACCCGTCTGTTTTCTGTTTGTAAACAACATTCTGATAGAGTGTGACATTAACGTTGTTTTCTTTTCCCAGACAGCCATGAAACTGTTGGAAAACTCCAGCTTTGAAGCCCTCAGCTCCCGGCTGTGTGTTGAAACAGGAGAGTCTCGCATCCTTGGCAGGTAAGAGTCATGCTGGCCTCAGCAGCATGAACACCTGAGCCCACTGCTGTCACGGATACTGTTACACCTTTAAAGATGCACCATGTAGACTGGGGAAAGCGTTTTGATTAATTGACTTAATTCCTAAACAAATTACATAAACAAACACTTCGTTTTTCATGACTGAATAAACAAATAGACCTTAAAGGACAACAGGGGTTTACACTTTATTCTGTTTATATGTGGCGGACCCTGCCACCTTTCTAGCTTCAGTGCTTTGGGGACATTATTTTCCTCTGAGAACAACAATTTTTAATATCAGACTTAATGTGATTCATTGTTAGACGTCAGATAACTTCAGTTGGACATTGTTTTTGCACAGCGGACATGCTTATAAGTTGTACTGCAACTAGTATCTTTATTCAGCATTTTCAAATAACAAACGGTTGTTATTTTTGTCGAACATACCTTGCAGTATTTGCAATCAGTGCACTTGAATGAAGAAATGAAAGCAAATAAACAAAAACACCAGAGAAAAAAAGAGCAACATAAATGTAGTTATGGGGATATAATCAATATATAACTCAAGTATTTTAGAGGAACTTCTTAAGTGATTGAAATTTTGAGCAACTTTTAAAGAATCTACATTTGTGAATATAGGATCTATCTATCTATCTATCTAAACAGTGATGCATATATTACTGTAACTTTAAAATCCAAACTAAAAATGTATTAAAATGTAGTGGAATCACTTTAATCTTATAGTTTTGTATTTTGTTAGGAAACAAATATTTTTATTGCACCACAGTTTAGATGCACATCTTTTTTTATGTGAAACAAGGCCATTCTGCACAATTAAAGGATACATTACTGGTGGTACCTTCATCTCCCTGTTTTATTTTTGTTTTTATTTGGTTAGGAAACTGCAGTATTAACACACCCTTTTTGTTCTTGAGCAAGTGAAGACACAGGATATGTCACTTTTTCCCACCCAAGAAACTCTTATCCAATATCCAAATAATATCCAATCTTATAAACCTGACTCTAATCTTAACTTCTTAGCTGGAAAATATTCCCTCTCATCACTTTTAAGGAGTAACACACTGACAGCCAGTCCACTGTAACTAAACTTAAAACGTCAAATTAACACAGACAAGTCATGTGAGACGTCAGGTTCTATGCCGAGTTACGAGTCTATAATTTCAAAGTCAAAGTTACTTATTTATATGTGGAGTCAAGTTGCAAAACACACATCATTGGCCCCGGGGAGATCTTGAGGTGACATTGTGCAAATACCTTTACTGCTTCTATTTGAGTAGTGTCTCAACAGGAGCATAAATGTAACCGTAAAACTTCAGACTAATTTATCACAAAGTCAGAGAAAGTGAAAATCCATTGAGTGCTGAGCATTTGAGGTATTGCTGAAGTGTCCCAGGAAAGATCTTGTCTAGTAGGATGCCATCATCAGTGTAAACGAGGAGTGGCTGGTTCAAAGATCACCGTCACTGCTTGTAAACGGGGTAGTGGAACAAACGAGTATCTACTTGTTATGCAATAATGTGATAAAAGACTGCTCAACTAAAAGCCCACTTCTGCAGCTGACACAAAGTTAATAGCTAACTTGCAGCGCAGATTTTCAACTTGGAAACTAGAAACGCTACAGTGTGTTTTGGGTTATGTAAGGCCGTCCAGCTACAGTGACAGTGTAGTTGCATAAAGGGCAGTGGGTTGTGGAGATATGCAGTGTGAGAGCAGAGTTTTTCGGTGTGGGCGGTGAAACCGAGCTTCTGCACTGTTTGTGACCTAGAGTGACGCACAGCACGGTGTCCTCTCACACCACCACTCTGTGTCTATTTCTGAGGCTGTTGTGAAGTGCGGCATGTACGTGCGCTGATAAACACATACAGCAGTACAGCATGATAGCGGAGTGCTGCCAGAGCTGCCAAGGCTGCTGGTGTTTAGGCTGCTTAGAGGATTAGTGAAGCAGCCCATCAGAGCAGCAGGACGTGTGAACCGCAGACTAAAAATGCACCCACAAACTGAGCTCTTTATTTTTTAACATGGAGATATACATAAATATATTGCAAGGTAGCAGACACATCTGACGGCTGGTACTAATTTTGCTGAAAATTATAGTCTCTCCAAGAACTATTTGGACTTTTTGTGTTTTCTGAAATGTGGCTAAAATACATGAATATTTCCCTAAAATCAGGGTAATATGTTTTCATTATCTGAACACATTTTGGATGTGACAGAAGTGCATATTTGTTCTTCAGTTACAAGTTACGTAGGGCCTCACAAAATACACAAAACTTAAATTATCTTTGCACAGCTGCTGCTCTGTGCAAAGGCAATTTGTTCGGTGAAGATATAATCCAGTTATGTCTGAATACATTTAAAACATTACATATGTGAGGAAGCTGTGGTTAGAGTTGTGTACAGATGGTAACAGAGCTGGATGGGAGCTGTGGGAGCTTTATCTTTTTCGTGTTGATAATCCTCGCTCGGCTCCAGTGTCTGCCGTGTCATCTGGTTACCCGCAGTGTTTGGTCGGCAGGTCAGCTGTGTTGTGATGGAAAAGCGGGCCAGTTATTTCCACTGCGGTGTCCGCTGCCTCAGACCGTCTCTATAATTAGGTTGGCAGGGCTGGCGAGGGTCTGAGTAGTATATCTTAAGTCGCACAACCTTTTCGCTCTTACATAACTTCAGGGTGGGAGGGAGCAAAATAAACAACCTCGCCCCACAGTCTGCTTCACTCACATATCTTGTGTACAGTTGTCTGACCCAGAAACATTAAAGAGCACCGTGGAAACTTAAAGCTGCAGAAAGTGCACACTTCGCTAAAAGAGTTATTTTAAGAAACAAAAAGAAGTTTAGTCTGCATCACAGTTAGTTCTTTTATAGGATTATGTCCTGTGGTGTTTATTTTTATTTGGTATCTGTAAGTTTTTGATTCAACGAATTAAAATACCCAGAAGTGCCCCAAATGTGTTGCGTAATGCCCTGTTTAATCCTAATGGGTCGTTAAAGTGATTTTAAGGGATTAGCAGAACAATCTGAACCTCCTCCATTATGTTCACAGCACATGAATCTCGGTCACAGTATTATTTTTTTCGCCCTGCAGGATCGAGAGCTACTCCTGTAAGATGGCAGGCGACGACAAACATATGTTCAAGCAGTTCTGCCAGGAGGGGGAGCCACACGTCCTGGAGGCCCTCTCTCCCCCTCAGTCCACCAGCGCCACCAGCCCCTCACAGTGAGTCCTGCAGTCCAGTTTAAAAATAAGAGAGATAATGAAGCGCTTTCTTTTTTTTTATTAATGTCCCTCTGTGTGTTTTGACCTCCAGGCTGGGGAAGAGCAGCGAGGACGGGGAGAACCCTCTGAGTGACAAGTGTTGCAGGAAGACTCTTTTCTACCTCATCACGACGCTCAACGAGTCCTTCAGGCCGGACTATGACTTCAGCGCGGCGCGGGCCCACGAGTTCAGCCGAGAGCCCAGCCTCAACTGGGTGAGTGTGCTGCTCGGGAGCTGACCTCGGAGGAACAGCAGATGGTTTTGATGTCACAGATGACAGAAAAAGGCTGTGCGGAGTAATAATTGGACTGTGGTTTCTCTGCAGGTGGCTAATGCAGTAAACGGCAGCTTGTTCTCAGCTGTGGGAGAGGAGTTCAACTCAGTGGGGCCCGAGCTGTGGAACGCCATCGACCAAGAGATCAACCTGCAGGGCTGTGACATTTACAGGTAGGTGACACATTTATGACACACACATGATTCTTGGAAATCCTTTTGGTGTGGAGCTGAGCTTAATGTTTTAATATTTGTTCTCAGCTACAACCCTGATCTGGACTCAGACCCTTTCGGCGAAGAGGGGAGCCTCTGGTCCTTCAACTACTTCTTCTACAACAAGAAACTGAAGAGGATTGTTTTCTTCACGTGTCGCTCAGTCAGGTCAGTGCACATACTTTTTACCAGGGGTAACCAAGTGAAAGAACTAAAAAAAAATTCCAGATTCCTTGATGTAAGGCCTGGCTGCGTTTTTTTAAAAACATTTTTTAAATTAATGACATTAAATGAAGAGTCTTGCGATGAACGTTTTTTCAGAACAGGATTTTTACCAGTGCTGGAAATCTTTGAACACTTCGCTTTACAAATCTTGAAATCAGCCCATTAAAGTGTTTGAAATTGTGACTACATTACTTTCATAATAAATATTTATTTGGTGTTTTTATATTGCCTTGGCCAGGAGATGATGCATTTTGAACGTTTTTTTTCCTAAAATTTCTCAGCCGAATGTCATCATGAACCATAATTTGCACTGTTGATTTCACAATAGCATCTGATCTAATATGCTGCAGCGAAATAATCATTCTGAGTTTCTGACCTGTATCTTAATATGTAACTTACTACAAACAGCAAGTCACATCTAATAAAATCATGTACACACAAAAATATTTGAACGTGCTAACAGCTGCATACCAGTTTAAAAAAAGATTTCAAAAAAGTTGTCCGTGTCTGATGACCTGTGAATCTGTCGCTCCTGCAGCGTGTTGAGCGGTTACGGCCGTGACTGTCTGGACAACGAGCTGGACATGGAGCTGGAGGACGAGGAGGAGATGGACGGCTTCACTGAGGACAGGTTAGACTCGTTATCATCCTCTGCTTCTCTTTAGTCGACAACATTAAGGTGAATGGATTTGGCTCAGATTCATTTAAATATTAAACATTTATATATCTCTCTTTCCTCGTCGCAGGTTCCCCAGAGCTCTGTGCGTGTGAACTCCCCTGATGGACACGCCCCGGCCAAAGAATATCTCGGCTTTTCCTCCTCCCCTCCTGTTCTTCACCCTCATGTCCTTTTTTTGGTTTTAAGTTTTTGGATTTTGCTGCATCATCCAAAGCCATTTTCACACATTATACCCCTCGTGCATGTTTGACGGCTTCTTTTCTGCTGGCAGTGAACTGTGAACCGTGAGGCGGCGGACATTTTGTTGAGAACCCTGCGGTGACTTTAAGCTCGTTCATTCTCCAGTATGATTTTGATTTTTTTTTTTTTGTTGTTGTTGTTGATCCAAACAAGCACACATATAGACACACAAAGCTTTTCTACACCGCCACTTTTCCAAAGAGACCACTTCACGGACGCTTGATAAGATGAAGGTCTTGTTATTGGATTGAGTGGCCCAACAAAGACTGCACGTGGTGTCGAAAAGGAGTCCAGATAACACCAGCATCAATGAGAAACTGACACAGATTCCTGATAAGCAGGGGAAGGGGCTGAGCTGGGCTGAGGCTGACTCGCCCATCAGCTGACGACTCATCTGTTCATCATTGTTGGCCGTTTTTTCGTGTGTTGCTTTGACAGTGACGTTACTGTGAGGATGTTTTTTAGCACTGAGTTCGACACCTGCATTTCTAACTGACTCTTGTATTATTGAATCGTATTACTGCGAACGCTCGTCTGTACTTTAGACAGTAGGGCATTGCCAAGGAAACTGTTGGCACACCTGGGTTGCAGCTTAGAAAAACATATCAGCTTCTAACAGATGTCTCATTGTTTTCTATCAGTCCACTCTCCTTCTCCATGACTCATTGTATGTGCTGTGTTTTTTACTGTCCCTGCCCTCTAACCCCTTTCTATTTCTAAATGTCAGTCTTGCCGTTGTCTTTCTTTGCTCATTACCTCAGTGCAAAGCTTCATTGATAACGTGAATGTATAGTAAAGTTTAGAGGACAAACGATACAGAAAAGTGGCCGATATGTTTTACATTATTTTTTAGAAGAAGCTCCTCTTGACGTTCCTTTCAAGTGGGTAGGAGTTCTGTGACTTTTCTTGACCGCTCTGTGCTTCGTTTAATTGGCCCATATATTGCAGATGTGAATAAACTGGTGTTTGAATCAGACTCGAGTTGGTTCTTCTGTCAAAACGGTACAAATCACTGAAATTGACAAGTTTGTCTGCAAGTTAGTTTTTACATTTGCGGTAAAAGGAAAATACTAGTATTGTAATTAAAACGCATTTGAGGTGCTTTAGTGTTATTTGCTATATATTTTCTGCTTCTTAATACTTCCTTTCCACTACATGCATTTAATTTACTAGCTTCATTAGTTTCCACTTTGTACTTCCCCTTGGACAGTAGTTAGTAAAATTCTTAATGCTAATAAAGTAGCAGAATATAGAAATTCTCAAGTACATGTACCTTTTCTTCCCATTACCGATTACTACATTACAAGCAGGGCTTGAATAAGCAAGATAAGTTTATCCATACATCAGTCATAAATGTGGTTAAAAATGATCCTCTAAGGGTCATAAAAGTAATTTAAGTGTCTGATACCTGTGAACACTTGCCAGAGGACATGTCTACACTTTGATTTCATACATAATGAAAGCCATAAAAACTACCAAAGCTCAAAGTTCAAAACAAACTTTTATTGAAATACAGTACATGACCCAGACTGGACACCACCACACAGAGTACATGATCAGTTCCCTTGCTTTGTGAGATCAAAGCTGTAAACCTTAATGCTGCAAAGAGTCTGGGGGGGCTGCACAGTTCACCCTTCAATCCTGTTCTGTGTAAAAATACAACAAAAAAACAGTATATTGTAGAGACCCAGAGGCACAACCCTGACTGAGATGGACACCACTTCAATGAAACTCATGCACCTCCTTCTTTTTTGGCCACTGTGGAACTCTCTAAAGGTTTACATGGTTTCAAAGTGACACGTGCATAGATCTGTTCCCGAGGGATTTCTATACAGGTTCAAAGAGGGTAAAGATCATGGGAGCGCACACACACACGCGCTCCTCCAGACACTCAGATCAGCGTGGTTAAGGCTGAGGATCAAGTATTTTAACTGTATGATGGCCAAAATATCGACTCTAGATCATCTTAATGCTACTGAGCCGCTGAACTCAAGTCCAGACAGCTGATGAGTAACAACTTCCCATGAATGTGCGGCATCTGTTTGGCGGTGGCTTATTCTGATCCCTTTGTTTGTAAAAGTACAAAATGCTTAAAGAGGAAATATGCGCCAAAATGGCTGCAGATGTTGATATGAGGATGGATCAGACGTACGCTTGCAGAGCACCAAAGATCATCTGTTAATACAAAACAGGTCTAGATGCTGTAAGTTGCCATGAGCAAAAAAAGAGAAAATAAATGCAAAAATTAAAATTAAATAAAAATCATGATGCATCATAGACAAAAAACATAGTGTTTAAATTGAAAATACTGTTAATCAAACTGAGCTTTATACCTGCATTGGAAAGAATGACATTTCAGTCATTCAATGTTTGCTAAATTAAAGGATAAGTTCACAGAAAAATGGAAATTCAGTCATTATCTACTCACCCTCACGCTGATGGATGGCGGGGCGACGCTTTGCAGTCCACAAAACGTGTGCAAAAACAAACAGCCCAGACAAACATCAAATGGATCCATACAGCACGTGTGATGTGATCAAAGTCTCCAAAACTGATGTGAAAAATCGACACCAACATGTGGTCGAGATAAATAACAACTTTTCAAATCAATTTGGGATCTCGGGAATAACGGAGACTTACGTTTCTTTTCGTTTGTTTTTATCCATTTTAGAATGTTATGTGGACGACGTTACTTCACTTGACTGTTCGTCGGCACGTGGGTGAGAGGATAATGACTGATATTCCGATTTGGGTGATCTTATCCTTAAAATAAATGTTCCAGAGGGTCATTTTTAAGAAAAGTTTGCATGCCAACACTCTGAATTTACACAATTTTGGCTCAATAAACAAGCACAGGCTCAAAGGTAATAATAATTAGAAGAAGGGAGGTTCATGTTTGACCACATTTCATCACGGCACCAGTTAGTCCTATTGTGAGAATAACCACCGACAGTGTAGCTTATGAAACTGAAACAATGTGTAACAGATATTAATGGCTGTGCTAACAATGAAAACCAAAAACAAATATGAAAACATTATTGAGAACAACTCCTAAAACAAAAGTGTCACATCAATACTGCTCATAATCCCTCAATTATCACCTGAACAAACTTATAAAAGAGGCAAAATAATAATAATGATTATAGAGCTGCACCATATCCTCCACAGCTGGGCACCGACGTGATGTTTATGGCATGCTCTTGATGTGATGTAGTGTCATGTTACATGATATGTTTGTGGTGTAAATGAGTGTCCAGTGCAGCCCTGCTTTGCACTTGGACAAACTCTTAACTTGCTGATATAGTTTCCTCCTCCTCCGGCTCTTCTTCTGTAAAAAGTGACGTCTTGTTCAGCAACCAGGTCAGTTCATCAGTCCTGGTCACGTCTCCACCCGCTCGACCTGTAACACTAAAGCCGCGGAGGGGGTCAATGATCCCGTCCTGTGCCATCTCCAGAGGTCAAAGTCCATTAAAATTCATCGTTAAAAAAATAAAAAGGAATAACAAGAAGCCAGTAAGGACAAGCTGTTGTGCCACCGTGAGGGTGGTGCAGGTAGTCAGGCCGTCGACGGCTGAGGGAGGGGCTATCTGAGTCCAGCCCGCGAGGTCATCCACTCCAGTCCTTGGCATAAACTGGAGGAACAAAGAAAAAGAGTCAGCGCAGGGAGAAATCACTTAGTGCTTCAGTGATGGTCACTGTGCTAATAATTTAAACCGGCAGTGTGGATCGTCTGTCTCCCTCTTGTGGCACTTCGGTTTCTCTACCATAAGCTCCACATAGTTGCTGTAGCAACCATAACAATGGTCACCGCAGTCATTATTTATAGACTTTTGATGCAAAAATGCAGCTGCAGGTGTGTGTCAGAGCAGAGGCTCTCCAGAGACGCAACATTTAAATTCTCTGGTATGCTGCAAAATATGGAGATTTATCAAAAGGACAGATTGTTAATTTGCAATGTGTGAACTTATTTGATTTTCGTTTGTATAATAAAGTCGTGTGCATAACAGAAATATGAGGAAGCTTCATGAAGCTTTCTCACATTTCTGTTTGTGCCTATTCAGGGCTTTGAACTCAGCCATTACAGTGCCATCTGGTGGTTAACACAACTCATAGCACCTCTTCAAGACTGGTTCCATTCCAACACCTACAGTAGTAGCAATAACAATCCACATTTCTTCTAAAATCTTTTATACGTTTGAACAACTAAATATATTGCCCACAGTGTACAACAAGACCGGCAACTAATGATTATGTTCATTGTCGATTAAAAGTTCAGGTGAAAATGTCAAAATAAATTTGAGAATTGCTCATCACAATTACACAGAGCATCTTCAGATTCCATCTTTTGTCCAAACAACAGTCCAAAACCCAAAGACTGTTCTTCTATTATTATAAGAGGAGCAGATCCTGAGATATAAGAAGCTGGAAGCAGCAAATGTTTTGACATGTTCTGCTTCAAAGATTACTAAAAAGGTTTAATTGATTATCAAAATAGTTGTCAACTGATTCTCTCTTGATTGACTAATATTTGCATCTCTATCGTTTATATGAAATATATTGTAATACGCCTTACGCAGGTCAGTCTGGACTCAGCCCACTTCTTGTGTTATGAAGACTACGATATGTTTTGGTGTCATTTATCTCTCTAGATCTCTCTCTGCTTCTCTGCTCTGTTGTTTGTGTTGGAGTTGACACACCCATGGCCGCATTCAGCTGCATGTCCTAAAGTTCAACATTCCCTTGTAATGTTATCATATTTGGGAATAAAACAACTACGCAGACATAGTCGATCTTCTTGTTTGCTTATGCAGGTCATACAGAGTATCAAATCAGTATTAAAGTGAGACTGTTTCACCACCAGTTATACGTTCCTTGTAATACATTTAATGAGATCATTTTTAAAACATTTGTACGCCGATTATGACTCGAGGTCAACATATACGTCTTACCCCTCTCCTGTAAGTGCACAGCAGGACTGTATGTGCCAGGGGTGGTCTTTGATGGAGCTCAGGGTGAGGTATTTGGAGATCTCTGCTGCAGACATACAGTCCTTCATATCCTGCTTATTGGCAAATATCAACACAGCTGCTTTCCGCAGGTCCTGAGGGGAGGCCAGAGAACAATGACACCATAAACAACATAGCGGGGTAGAATGGGTTGACCTTGGTGGAAAAAAAATCAATGCCCATTATGAAAACAGTCAGTTGTGTGTAGGCTGTTTCCTCACGGCCGTTCAGCGATGTGTTAAGATGTTACCTCGTGAGCCAGCATCCTGTAGAGCTCTTCTTTAGAGATGGCCAGCCTCTCTCTGTCCGTGCTGTCCACCACCAGGATGATGAACTGCAGAGTGGGAGGCAAAATCACACTGAGTGACCTCTTTACAAAAGACATTTACAGCAATCAAATGCCGCACAGCGGGGGGACATTTCCGGGGCCAAGGGCCTCACAATGGAAACTGGTGACTGCTATGCTAATAGCCCTTTGAATGACAGAGAGAGAGGGAGAGGAGAAAGAGAGAGAGAGCGAGCCTGTATGACAAAAGACTCAAAGCCTGTTAACTTTGATATGTGAGAGGCGCCATTTAAACCAAACGACCTGGTAAACAGCAGCGTTTCAGGAACACGCGTCATTCAACATGACTGTGACCCAAATCACAGCCAGAGGTCTGTATGAGTCGGCTTCAATGGAGGGCTGAAGCCACGCTGACCACAGCAACCCTCACAACTCTGTGCTGCTTTTTATTGGTATTTAAAGTCATACAAATGCAATAAACTACAGAGCCCCATCATTATTGTATCTTTAAGTCATAAGAATCATTGATTTCCAGACCTAAGTGAACACTTATAATGCTGCTGTAACTGTGGTTACAGCTAACGATGATTGGTCTTCTCTTAGCCTTTAAACTGTTAAAAACTGTTTAACAAGCAGACGCTAGGTTTACATGGACAATATTTCTTCATTCCAAGTGAAGATTTGGGGTCAGCTGTTCACATCGAATGGGACTTATAGAGCCTGGTGTTCATAAACAATAACACATGTAATCAGAACGGCTGTATGAGATCCACAAAAGTGATGTTATGCATTCCTCGTCCTCTTTAGGTATTTTATCTCCCTTGGCACGTGTCTGAGCAGCTTCCTCAACAGTTTGTATTAAAAACAACTTGGCAGTGGATGATTCATCGTAGAAGCCGCCATTTTGAAGAAGAAGATCAAAAAGAAACGTACGTCACTATGCGTTTACATCAAGATGGTGGGCATGTGTACAAAGAACGCAGCCGGATAATAGTCAGGGCATAAAGTTTAGATAGGAGGGTTTTTATTCTGATCGGTTTATGAAAAGGTTTAAACCACCGCTCAGTAACTGACTGAAAACTAGATGAGTTTGTTGTGATTCTGTCTTTCTGGAGGATTTTTGTTGCTTACAATAACTAAGTTTCCATTCAATCAGTTATCCAAAACATGACTGAATGTAGCATTTTCAGATCAAGACTCATGTGATACAACTGATATCATTGGTGTTTTACAAGCAGTCTTTCATCATCTATACAACGCACTTGGAATAAACACCTCAACTGGGGTTTTTAAAGCAGTTTGCAACACACGGTCAGCTCTGTGGGTTGCCTTGCCAACAGCTTGTAAGGCCGAGGCGAGGTGCAAAAAACACTCACTGGTCAGAAGGAGAAAGAGACCTACTCAACAAGTTTTGGATATGTTGAAATATCACAACACCAACCATTCTAATGCGACTGAACGAATGAAAGATAAAGGCTGTGCTTGCATTCTAGGGCATGTTAATATTCACAACATGCAAGTATTCACAGCAACATGTAAACAGGAATATTAGCCTAACATAAGCCATGTAAAGGGCTTAGTTAGAATATTGTCTTTAGCAAAAACATAATTTTTTTCTGCATGTCAATTAGGGATGCAATTGCTTCCGTTGAACAATCGATTATGTATTAATCATCAGTGATTTATTTAATATGTTGGATGTTTTTCAATGAGAAAAATGTTTTATGCAACTTCAGAGTAGGCTCCATTGGGAGTTAAGAGAACAGATAAAGTAAACACCAAGTTATTTGAATGATAAACTAAAAAACGGATACAATCTGGCCCAGCAAGCGCACATACACATGACAAAGAACAGCAGCAAATTCAAACAGCCAAAAGTAATGTAGTAAAAAAAACAAAGACTCGGGTGACTATCACGTAGGACGGCAGGTATTTTTTTCTTGAAAACTCATAAAAACAGCCATTCCAATATCAGAGTAGCTGCTGAATAAAACTTTTCCTTTCAACTCTAGGTGAACTTTAACAAACGCTCTTTAGCAGAGACGTGTCAGAGAGCAGGAGTCCAGCAGTCGGGTCACGGCTGAATGGATGTAGCCTGTGACCTGTTGTGTGGCATGAATGTGGGCTCACCCCATGCTGAATATCACATGTCATGTGCTGGGTTTGTGTGTGAAAGAGGTATGAATGAGCGAAGTCCGCCGTCTGTGAAGCTACAGTAAAGAAAAAGAGTGTGTGACAGATGTTTCATGAGAGGGGAGAGATCACTCCTACGCATCTGCCACGACTCTCCCCGGTCTCCTTCACTGCAGAGTTTGACCCACGCTTTTCTTTTCAGACGGGCCCCTTTTTGAAAGGCTGACCTCTGACTTGGGCGGCCCCTGCTGCCGTCTGTGCTCTGAACAAACACACCAGCTGCCAGAGGAAAAAAAAAAAAACCCTGCTGCTGGACAATACCACTGCTAGAGAGTAGTGTCTGAAATGTGCCGCTCACCTCTGTGTTGGAGTAGTAGGTGTTCCACGAGGACCTGAGAGACTCCTGCCCTCCTATATCCCACATCAGGAAGTGGGTGTTCTTCACCACGATTTCCTCCACGTTGCTCCCGATGGTGGGCGACGTGTGGACCACCTCATTCATCAGACTTGACAGAAACAGAACCATTAAGTTTTTTAGCAAGTTTAGATGCTGTAAAGAAGAAGATTCCTACTAGAAATGTGAAATAAAAGTACTCACAACTGGTAGAGGATAGTGGTTTTCCCTGCATTATCTAGTCCAACGATTATCACCTTGTGCTCTGCAAAAGACAAACAGCATATGAACTTGGGGAGCACTGAATGAGTCATAAAAGTATATATAGCTTCAGCCTATACAATGCATTCCTTTCATTCATTCATTGCTGCCCCTTGAAAATCATAAAGCTGGACTTATTTCCTTCCTCAAAACTTCCTAATTTTCCCAGGCAGCCTCCCTCCATTCATAAAGAACAGTTCACACTAAAGGCTTTGACGGCTGTCGAGTGGACAAACAGACTAAATGCAGAATCAGAGCTGACACAGAAGTGCCAAAATATCCCACGTTAGTGTTTTGACTTTTGAGGCCTCTGGCTGCCGAGGAGGAAGGAAGTCTGGTCAGAGGGCTCGCAGCTCTGACTGGCTCTGTCGGAGCGCCACACGGGGTTCAGGAAGATGCTGGTTGTCTATCGCTTCCTAAGAGAGAAGCCACCCTGTGAAGATGCTGACAGGATGACTTTCCTGATTGTCACCACTGTCATCTAGAGCTTGACTGATATATCAGTTAGCTGGTATGATCCTACCACAGATATATTTATATCAGCATATGCGTTGTCCAATAGGCTTGTTTTAAATTATAAAGGCAGAAAAAGATGCTTGATGTAATTCATACTTATTCCCCGTGATGTTTACGGTTTCAGTGCACTGATTACATTATGGACAATAGTTGTAGTTTAACATCGGCATCGGCCCAAAAACACAAGTATCTATCAGAGTGTCCCGTAATCATCATACCAGAATTTCAAAAAGCACTCAAAAGCACTTCTCAGATGTTGGTACTGGACAACAAAATCACATATCGCAATGTTTTTGAGCAAATTCTTCCAGAGAAACAACTGCAGCCTTTAAAACCAAGAAAAGACAACACTATAGCAACATATAGCCTCATATCAAGATAACGATAGTATATCAATATATTACAAGACCCTCTGATGACTTGCCAATATTATCGTAGATAAAAAGGACACTCTGTGACCTGCAAACAACTCTTCTAAATAAACAACACAGAGAAAAAATGTGTTACTCCAGCACATCTAACATCAGATTCCTCTGAAATGTGTTGTTTTACTGAGAACAAACTGATACCAAGATTACCAGTCTATGGTTTATTCCAGAGGATTACCCAGACATACTTATCTTAGTGACATGTTCCTTTAGATTTCAGATTTGTAAGCGAATAAAATGCAGATTTACACCCGCTGCAACGACTATCTTTTGGTCTTCTACAAACGAAATAGTGCCCTTTACAATATACAGTAAAACAGACGGTATAAAGCAATAAAAAGAGTGCAATCACATAACTGCTGCTACCAGCACTTCAGGTAATCTAATTACACAGTGTTGATTACATGTAATTAGCTAGGAGACCATTGCTAACAATTCCACTCAGAGCTCGCCTGTAATCTCTTTAAAGTGAGGGGAAACTTGACACTGCCTGGGAACAGTGCAATCCAGAATTAGGGAATGAAAATAAGAGCCCTCCTCTGCTCTCCTCAGGCCAAAGGAATTAGGACCACAGTGATTCATGTACTATGAAATGATAATAAGTTGGACTTGAAGGGGATATGAAAAGTTTTCCCCTTCGCTGGGCCCTTAAAAAAAAAAGGTAGAGCTAGATCTTTTATTAATCATCCTCAGCTGAGCGTGACCTCAGCTCGAAAACTTCCTCTCATACTCACATAAAAGGTTCAAAACTTACAGAGCCAACCACACACACACACACACACACACACACACACACACACACACACACACAGAGTGTAAGGGTGGTCTCTTTGTCTCCTTTTTGCTCCTCAGATTATTTTTCTTCTCACTCCTAGTGATTTTTTTTCCCCTCTCCCGACTTTCTGGCTGGAACATCTAACCTGGCTGAGAACATGTACATTGAACAGCTGTGTAGACAGTCAGGGGGGAAAGTTATGTAATGTGAAGTGTCCTGGAAAGTGAGCTAAAGCTGACTGACAACTTGATGAATACGCTTTTGTTGGGCTTAACGTGACTTAAGGTAATCATGTTGACACACTGATAAAGAGATTAAGTATTAGACGGGGAGCTGTAGTTTAATTCTTTTTTTTTTAGCCTGCATGCTGAACAAAGGCAGTCCAGCCTGGGTGTTGGAAGTCAGGGCGATGCGTAGCGAGATAATTCGCCCCCATCTGTTATTACAGGTTTTGCTGCTCACTTTGTGCTAACGGGCTAACTGCTCACATTACCCTCGGTTGGGCAGCTAGCGGTTAGGTTAGTGAGCCGTAACAATTTTCAGCGACACCCACCTTGGTTGCAGAAGAAGCTCCACAGCTTGGCGAATATGAGGCCCATTGTGTAGGTTGATAACAGAGTCCGTAAGTCTTGTCAGCAGAGCGGGCAGCAGCGGCGAGCTTCTCCCCTCTCAAGTCCACACCGGGTCAATCCGTGGCTGGCTGCGGCTAGCTAACATTAGCTGGATGATCTCTTGTCCGCAAAACAGCTCACCGACCTTTTCAACGCGGACTCCATGCGCTCCCGCTACATGTAAAACGCAGCTTAAACGAGCATTAAATGGTGTGCGGTTGCATGGATGTGGTGACTTATTGTCGAGTGACGCGGGTGTCGTTAAATCCCCCCACAGGTCGTGTAGCGATGCTGTGTGCACTCCGCTGCTCGCACGGCTCCTTCTGCCTGTTAGCTGCTGCTGGCAGTGGTCTGGTGAAAAAGGCAACCCAGCTATTCAGTGTTCTTCCGGTTAGGTGATGACGTCGACGCGTGTTAACGGCTGGCCTTTTTTTTTTCTTTCTTCTTTTTTTAAGAGCAAAAACACATTTTTAAAGAGTTTGACAAGGCTTTAAAAAGAGAATATACACCAAGAAACGTATATAAACATAACATATATTATAAGAGTAATTAAGAGGGTTTCTAAAAAAATAAGTTTTTTATGTTTGCCATTTCCTTTAGCCATGTAAACAAATAGTATTTCTACTCTGTGTTTTGGGGTATTTTACTATGATTAATTTAGTTAGAATGGCAACATTTTATTTCAAGTCTTAAATGGTTTAGTTTACTACTATTGTTCACTACTAATAAACATTTGATGTAAGATAAGTTTATATTCATTTGTCAACAACTACAACTCCTTTTATGATCTTATCTTATAAACAAATAAGAAATTACAATATGGCAATAATACAATCTAAAATCTAAGTAATGCTATATGATATGATAAGATCATGTGATATTATAGAATAATTGATCATTTCTGACTTCACATTACTAAGGATTTAAATGGTCCGTTTATCTATTAACGACTACATTATGATGAGTAATAAGCCATTATCAAATGTTACTACCCTGTGAATAAATCCTATATGAAGTGAAAGTATTATCGTTACAATGTATCAGTATCATCCAAAGAAAACCTTTTCTTTAAAAAGAAAAAAATATAATACTGTATTTTGTGTGTAAGACATATTATTTTAAAAATATATATTACACTTCCACCTTGTTTAACTAAAGAAAACACACAAACATCCCACAGGTGTGTCTGATCAACAGGCTGCATTACTTCTGTTTGTACGTTCAACTAGTGTCATGTGACCAGGCTGGTGACGTATACGGAAGTAACGGCAAGGGGCATGCAGAGACACAACGTGAGTATGAAACCAGCCAAAACATCGCTCTCACACCGACAATAGACTGATAATGTAACTGAACTGTTATTAGTTATGAATGTAAGAAGCAAATGTGTTGAATCGGAGTCGCTACGAACGTCCAGGTTATATATATTATCAGTGTTTAACGTAAAGTATGTCTGTGTAAAGATGTTTTAATGATGGGAGGAGGACCTTCCTCCTGTCATCACAACGAATTGAATTTGCTATTTGAATATTTCACATTTGCTACATTTCATTCAGAAATGTCTGATATTAGAGGGACAGGAAACAAAAACCAAAACTAGAATGAGGCTCAGGCAAGCTAAGTTAGCTAAATCTCTACTAAAAACACATTATTTTACAATGTATTATGTGCTCCTACTTTATTTGTTTTTAATTTGGCATTTCTCTCTCTCATTGTAATCATTTATATTTTATTGCACTGGTATTATAAGTCTATTTGATGTTTATTATTTCAGGATCGAGCATGAACTAGTGTAACACACTACAGCATAGAGCCTATAGTAATTTGCGAATGCACAAAAAATAAACAAAGACAAATAACACAATATATGCAGAAAAGAGCCAAACACATACAAAACAGAACAAGACTCAACGATGTACACAAAGCTATCATTTTACAAACTGATACAATGAAATGATCATAAAACTCAACAAGCAGCAGATTAATCAGGACGATAAACTGTTCAACTTGAGTTTAAAACGATTCATTTTGAGTTCTGTGTGATGAAGTTTTACTATTATGATAATTAATGTATCTATACTGTGGGAGTAAACCACAGTAATCAATGTGAAGGAGTGTCGTTCTTCTCTGATTTCCCACCAGAATGTAATCAAGTCTTAACCCCTGATGGGTTTTTCAGCCTTATCCAATCAACATCTGAGCCCTTCAGACTGTAATCACATCGTAGACACGTCCGGCTCTGCTCATCAGCTCATCAGTAACGATTAACTCCCCTCACTGTCACTGATTGGATCCTTTTCTGTGCACAGATCGAAGAAATGTCTGTTTTTCCAATAATTAATCTGAGGCCTGCCGTGACCGAATTTCTACAGAGCGTCTTCCTAAACACGGAGGTAAGGATCCATATGGATGTCTTGAAAGTGATTGACACAGCAGGAGAATCTGTTAAAAGGCTTATATTCTTATTTAAATGACAGTTTTTGAAGGTTTTCTAATTGTCTAAACCGCCCTCTTTTTTTTGTACTTTGCTGTCCTGTTTCGTGTTGCGTTCAGGTGCTCGCCGCTGTGGGCCATCAGGAGGCAGAGTGTCGCTTCCAGAAGCTGCTCTCATGTCTGTCTCACCCGCCGTCCTACACCTGTGTCCGGGCCAGCACCCATCTCGCTCCCCTGGAAGAAATCAGGCACAAGTTAGGAGAAGAGCTGAAGAAGGTGAATCCAAATATCTTCTGAGATGTTGTCGCTGTCGTGGTCAGTGGAGTCCTAATCAATCAATATGTTGTTGTTGTTGTCGTTGTCAGCAGCAGATGTGCAGCTCGTCAGCAGATGAGGAGATCTCCGTTCAGATTCTCACTCACCCGAGAATTCCAGATGTGCTTCTCCTTCCCGTGGATGGTCCGAGGTATGCGAGGAATGCTGGAATCTGAATCTGCTCTATGGAAGTACGCACTTAGAACTTAAATTGCAGTTGTGTGTGCGACCGCCGGACGGGTGTTTCCTGAGGACAAAAACCCACATGGAATTTCATGGCGTGACGACGGAGGAAAACACGTTGCACGTCTCATTCGCCAAGTTCAACTCAGAGAGCATCTTGATCCCAAATAGATGGGGAAAAAAAACACAGTGACACCACAGTAAAGATCTGCACACTGACATTTTATTGTCACGTGTATATATAGAAACACAACATGACACACCTGATGTCAAACACGAATAGTTTAAAAGTAGTTGTGAATAATTGCCTGTGCATGCCAAGTTATGTTGTGTCTCCAGAATATCAAGTTGCAGTCTCAGGGCGTCGGATGAGGCGGATGCAGAGGTGTGTGACCTCCCAGTGGCGTGCACAGACTTTGAAGGGCAGGGGCGAAAAGAAGGGCACTTTAGCACGCGTTTTAGCTCCCAAGAGGGAAGTTTATCATGTTTTAACCAGCCAAGGGGGCAGTTAAGTGTGTTTTACCAACCAAGAGGGCACTTTAGCACACGTTTTGGTTACTAGGAGGGCATTTTAGGACATGTTTTGGTTACTAGAAGGGCACTTTAGCACACGCTTTGGTTACTAGGAGGGCATTTTAGTGCGTGTTTTGGTTACTAGGAGGGCATTTTAGCGCGCGTTTTGGTTACTAGGAGG
>CAEMYA010000069.1:6530802-6582367 GCA_903131615.1 Diplodus sargus
TTGGTTACTAGGAGGGCATTTTAACGCGCGTTTTGGTTACTAGTAGGGCACTTTAGCGCGCGTTTTTCAACAATCGGGCCACAAGAAGGGCAACCGCCCCCCTCTTGTGCACATCACTGTGACCTCCCTTTCTCTTGTGTCCTCAGGCCTGTGAAGCAGCTCAGCTCAGAGGTGGTGGTCGGCGCTCAGTGTGGCAGCGCCGTACTGAGAGGCGCTCATGTCTTCGCCCCGGGGATCGTCGCCAGCCCCAAGTGTAAGACTCGAACATACATGCCATTAAAGTCACTTAAAACAGGTATTTTGTGCTGCGTATTGAATAAAAAGTTTCTTTTCCACTGTTGTTAAGACATGAAGACCGGAGATGTGGTGTCCGTCTTCTCCGACTTGGAGGGAAAGTGCACCCGAGGAGCCACGAGCTTCCAGGGAAAGAAGGTGTTCGTGGGAAACGGAGTTGCTCAGATGGATCGCTCCGCCATCTTCTGCGCAGACGAGCCTGCCAAGTAAGTAAACCTTGTTTTGTTTTAAAGAAATATATTACCTCAGTGCACATGACGCCAAACCTGTACATTTGGCCAATGTGTAGTCAAAGCTGGAGGCATTAGTTATTACCTTCGGTGTGAATTAAGTCATTAATGTGAAGCTGCAGCGATTAATCGGTTAATCATTCAGTTGTCAAACTATTACAATGAACCTGCACCTGCTTTGATAACAGATTATTGAGTTTGAGTAATTCTTCAAGAAAATAAAAGTCAAAATTCTTTAATTACAGCTTCTTAAAACGGATTATTTTCTGGTTTCCTCACTCCTCTGTGGCAATAGACTCTATGTCTTATCTACAAGATATTTAAGGACGTCATCTTCGGCTTCTGGAAACAATGATTGTCATTTTTCACCTTTTTCTAGACCAAACAACTTATTGATAAACCGAGAACACAACACAGATGAGCCGACAATGAATGCCCTATATTTGATTTATTTATAGACATACAGTAAATGATGACGAACAGCAGCGGATTCAAACACAGGAGAAGCCAAAACCAGAGGATTATTTGTGAATCGCTTATCAAAATGGCTTCTGATTAATTTTTCTGTCGTTGTCACGGCTCCAGAAAAAAGTCAAATACAAACAGTAGTAGTTAAAAAACCTGCAGATATTAAAAAATTATATCTAATAAGACACATTCTCGTATTTGAGAAGCTATTACTGGTATTTTCTGTTTAAAAAAAGGAAAATAATTCACTGTCTGTCCGTTGGTTATTTTAGAGGAATAGGTGTTCGGATGGTGGAGCCGCTTTACCAGAGTCCTTCCTTCGATGGCGTTCTACCCGGCCTCGCGTTCCTGCAGGTACTCGTCCCATTAACTAAAATCAGAATGATAATTAAGTCGTGTATGAATCGGAACAGAGAAACAGGCGCTTTTCTGATCCCCGTGTCGAGCAGAACCTTCCCTCTGTGGTGGTGGGACACGTCCTCGGGCCTCGGCCTGGAGAGCGGATCCTGGATATGTGCGCCGCACCTGGCGGGAAGACCTGCCACATCGCTGCACTGATGCAGGATCAGGTACAAGTTGTACAGAGCTCATGAACCGTCAGCTGTAGATGTTCGCTGCTCCAGGGATCGCAGTCTGTGTGTCGAGTGCTCTTTTTGTTGGCACCAGTTCAACTTTTTTCTGTGTAGAAACTTCAGACATGTTCAGCACAGTTAGGACATTATAGCTCTGACTTTTAGCATCCATACCTTAAAGTACATTTCTGGGAATTTATCCAACATTGAAATGAATGGACAGAATGTTCAGAGCTGGTGACATCACACCCAGAATCTCTTCAGCCTCCTCACACAAATTTCACTCTTCCTACATGATTTCATCATCAAAATGTAGAAAACAGAAGAAGAATCCTGAAATGAAGACAACATTTCTGACTTAAAATGAGTCAAAAGACTGTAATTAATTAAGTTTTTCTTATTTTACTCATTTTTAAGTATACATTACACCATGTAACCTCCTCAGTTACTTTTACAACCATTATTGAGTAACTGGTACAACTTGAACTGATATGCAAACCTTTTATCTGCGATCTAATCACAAACTTCATCAACTTGTAACTGAGTAACATTTCAGAAATCGAACTGTACACTCTTTCCATTGCTTATAACTAAGATTTCTATCATTATTGTCAGAAATTAGACTTTTAAACATCTTTTTCTATGACAAATGTCTTTAATGAGGATGCACAGTTCACATTATATCTTTATTAAAACGCAGGTGTAACCAGTTGGGGAAAAATGACTAATCACATTTACTCAAGTACGATATTAATGTAGAGTTTTGTGGTACCTGAACACAACAACGCTTTTAATCCATTACATTTATCTGATTGCTGCATTTACAAATTAATATTATTTAAATCATATGAAATAGTGAAAAATGGACCAATCAGTTTATCATTTTTGGCCGAAATTTGAGTTAATGTTATTATGTATCATAATAATTAAAAGTAAAGTAAATTCTGCCCATCTAGTTGGGAAATATTAAACCATTCCATCTATCGTAAATAAACTTTTTCATAATTCTAGTGCTGAAGACTGTGTGGCTGATCCTATTTTAAATGAGTTTCTGCCTCTTCCCGTCTCAAACAGGGCGAGGTTGTGGCCTTGGAAAGAATCCGAAATAAGATCGATCGAATTCGTCAAAACGCCCAAATGTTGCGTTTGCGCTCCATCAAAGTGTTCTGCTTCAACAGCACTCAGGCTGTGAGCAGTGACCCGGCGCAGGACTCTGAAGGTACACAGTGACAGCACGGACACATGAAGGTGTCACATTAATACAAAGTCACTAAATAACAGCGGGACTCTTTATATATGCATCACTTGTGTTTCTGAATGTATTCCAGGACCTCCGTTCCCTCCCGAGAGTTTCGACAGGGTTCTGCTGGACGCTCCCTGCAGCGGACTCGGACAGAGGCCCAACATGAGCAGCAGCTGGAGCCTGAAGGAGATCTGCTCCTACACGCCTCTGCAGCGCAAGTTATTCCACGCTGTAGGTCTCCACCACACACAGACACAACAACCGTGACATCCTCTCTCTCACATCACACTTCCAGTAACTCGTTTTGAGCAGTAGATGGCAGCATTGAACAGTTATCATACTGACATGTGATTATGCAGATTGAATTCACATCATAAAGGGAAAATAGACCTCAAAATCACTTATTTTCTCCTCGCAAACCTGCTCAAAACTGTGTTTCTGATCAAATAAAGCACTGATTCTGTAATACTAATCATTTAGATCTTTAGACTAGAATGTTTTTTTCAGGATTTTACATTCAAATGCATTAAATGCAGGCACAGGTTTCAACCCTAAAGAAAAAAAAGCTGTTTTTTTTTTGTTTTTTTTGCGAATGTACATTAATGTTTTGGGACTAACGCAAGTGTGAAAATCTGTTTTTAGTGTGGAATTTTTGCCAGTATGGCTATCAGATGGATTACCAGACCAAGATTACAGTCCAATGCAGAGGACATCATTTATTCTAGTGACACGAAGCGCTCCATCAGCACTTCCTCAAGGTTATTCACCAACAAAGCACAGCCCTTATGGAAGATGTGTGTTATGGCTCGGACACATTCATACAGATTTTCAGGAAGTCACACCAGAATAAGTGTTTTTTGGCCACATGGGGGCGCCAGACAAAAGTTGTGAATGCAGCAATGTCAAGTTGCTACCAAGCTGCTGTTGTTTTACACATTTGGCAGCTGCGGACCAACATTATCACTCAATTGCAGTTGCGATAAGTCGAATATTTGATATTTTTTTCCTCCATTTTTGGTCTCCACCACCTCCCGACGGAAACATCTGGCTGTTTAGCTGCTGAACCCTCCACTGTGTTCACCAGCTAACTCTGTGTGCCGTTTGTTGCTGAGCAGGTTGTGTACAGAAGGTTTTCAGAGCTTTGTCCAAAACGACAATATGAGACAACAATGAGCTCAAACTCACTGTAAAGATGAGAGGAGTGATGATCAGGTGTTAAGTTTGTTCAGGTAACCCACCTCTATTATATCGTCATTTTAAAAATACAAATTATAGCCACTTTAAATGCAATACACAGAACTTTTAACTGGTTAACGGTCTCAATTTAATGCTAAAGCCTTTATATGACCTATATCAGATTTCATGACAGTCAGTGAGAAGATCGTCTCTTTCTGTATTGTTATCATAGTTATTCGTCTGTCAGCGTGTTTATAACTATATAAATTGATTTCTGAGGATGAATTGTGGTGTCTTGTAGACTGAGGAAAACTTTGCTATGTAGTTTTGTGGTACAGTTTGAAAACAGTTTTTTAATCATTGTCATTTTACCATTATTAATCCTACATCGCCACGCATAGACACATTACCTCATCACCACGCAACCTGCAAACAGTTGTTTAAAAAAGAAATAAGTGAAATAAATTGTCTTTTATTCACTCTGAACAAATGCACACGCTTGCAAGAGTTTTGTGCTCGTACCACTTTTGTCCACAGGGGATGCCAGAATCCACAAAAAAAATAGCTTCTTGTTGCAGCTTTAATAAGATGTCTTTAAGTATTTATGAACTAAGTACATGAATCCATACATCCTGTGTGTGTTTGCAGGCGGTGCGGTTGTTAAAGAGAGGCGGAGTTCTTGTCTACAGCACCTGCACGGTGACTCTAGCGGAGAACGAGGAGCTGGTGGCCTGGGCCCTCAACACCTTCCCCTGCCTCACACTGCAGCCTCAGGTAACAAACACGTCAGCCGCGTGGACGGACTCGCGAATACAGAGAGCGATGTCAGGAAACGTCATCAAATCACTCTGGTGTCTTTCCTCAGGAGCCTCACATCGGCGCGGAAGGCATGCTGGGAGCCGGCCTGGCACCTGAGCAGCTGCGACTCCTCCAGAGGTTCAGCCCCGAGCTGAGCTGGGACCAGACGGGGACGGCGGCTCCCCTCTCCCGCAGAGCCGACAGAGACACCATCGGCTTCTTTATTGCCAAGTTCCTGAAAAACTGACCGGAGGGCACGTTTTTCTCTCTCACAGCGCCGTCAGCCCCTCACACTGCGGAGACTGCAGACGGGAACAATCGTGTTTATATTACGACACTCTGTGTGCTTTGACGGGGCAGTGTTGACAAAGACGCTCGCTGCGCTGTTTACAGCATCTGCCTCTTAACAGCTGCTCTCTGAAACTGCGGGCCATATAGGGATAAGCTTTATAAACACAGAGGGCAAGGAAAAGAGAGGGAGAGGAGGGAGGAGGGAGGAGGGAGGGGAGAGGGGGGCACGTGGGGATGGAGACTGAATGAGTGTTGGCAAATGCAGCAGTGCTAGCGTCGCCATAACAACAGTGACGACACAGCTGCCATGGTGACAGCGGATTGGCTGGATGTCAGAGCTCGGATCAGGAAGTAGCGTGCAGAAAGAGGTCATGAGAGGTATTAACAATTTAGTGTCTTTTAGTAGCGCTGGAGACAACCGGGACCTCTCATTAGTACTTCAGCTGCTCGTGCGTGTCGCTCTGACTGAAGAGGAGCGTTTTCACATTCATTTCATCACCATCAAAGTTCTTCTTAAAATAAGATCTTTCTCTCTGCGCATTCATTATATATAGAAGAGCCGCACATTATCTGGTTACGACACTCATCACTTATTCATTCAGCGCATCTAATAAATCCTCGCAGAGCGTGATTTATAGTTTCCGTGCCTACGGAGCACAAACATCTGGCCCGGTTCTACTGTCGTGCAGCATTTTGAGGACCTTCACAGTGACCTCGGCTCAGCCCTTCATCCTGGGAAAACCAAGAGACTCTCATCAGTCACGTCACCTCCTGCATCTGTGCATTTTCCTGCATGTATGCACGTCAGGAGTCGACCGCTCATTAAAATTTTGCTGCTCTGTTCACCGACGCAATGAAACATTAAAATTCTGACGTCTCTGGAAGCGCTCGTTTGTCAGTTTCTGAGGAGCAGCTTCCTTTTTTTCCCCACATGCGTCCCTTCAGTATTGTCATGCATGTCGATGTAGTCAAGGCGACTACAGAGGCAGGCCGGTGAGTCTACCTCAATTTTTCAGATGACTATTTATAGACGCAGCTTCTCCCTCTTCTGTCTGGGTCTTCTGACAAAAGCACACATCAAAGTCTTCTCCCTCCAATCGTCAGTCCTTTGTTTCCAACTTTATTCTTTATATTTATGCAGTATGTACATACACATGTACACTGTTAGAAAATCTGTAATGCTACCAATGTAGCATAGAAATGGAGTAGGGTTTTTTTTTTTATGTATATATATAATTACAATTGTCAGGCAAAAACAAGAAAGTGAAGGGACATGGTTGGTGGTTTTGTAAACGGGCTCAATTCAGATTTTCAGTGTCATCAATTAATATCTATGGAGGACCTCTTCTGCCGATAAATAGAAACATGTATTAAAACATGGCTTTGAAAAAAAAATATCCTGTGGTAAGTCATATTTATGATGGGAAAAAAGTCATTAATATGTGATAAGCCGAATTTATAAGAAAAAGTCAGAATTTAACCCATAATTACGACTGTTTTTATCCCATAAGTGTGACTTGTTTTAATCTATAATTTTGATTTGTCTCAGTTACAGTAATGACTTATCATGGGAGTGTTTTTTAATCAAGCTTAGTAGTCATTTATTTTTTCTTTCACTGGCAGAAAAGGGCTTCCAACGACTTTTATGAAAATATGAGTTGATTCAACCTATGAAGGTATGGGAGGCTTTTAAACCACCAAACACCATCAGTTTGCGTTAAATAGATCCAAGTTACGGGAGTGAATAAACGGTAAAAGACAGAAAACATCTTTATCTGGTAAACATTGTACATTTTTTGAGTTGGTTTTGCATTAATTTTTAGTGAGGAACATACTGAAGAGCTCCTAAAATAAAAGTCCTTTACACTACGAAGTGGGAGTCAAAGTGGGGAATTAAACAACATTCATTAGAAAAGAGGGGTCAGACTTAATAAAAGATGAAACCTCGATGGAGTCTTGGTAGTCGATGTATGGTAAGTTGTCATGTCATATCAAATCGCTGTCACTTAAAACCAATGTGAATCAGTAAAAGTGCAGAATAAAGGGTGTATCAATGTTATAAAATGTTTCTGGACCCATACAAAGAGAACAGTACTGCATGTAAGAGAGGAAGTTATTGTAGAAGTCGCTCGTCTTGTAAGGCAAGACTAAGGTGCACCTCGAAGGAGGCATAAAACCAAATGTTTAAAAACCATGGGCGCAGAATTCAAAAAGGAACTAAGCCATAAATGATGAACAGAAAATTGAGTGAGGAGTCAGACACTTTGGGAAGTACACGTACTAGTTTTCTTGCTGAGGTAGGAAAGACCACGTTTGTGTTTGTCCGTTAATCATGAAGCAACAGCTACCGTTAGCAGCCGGTCATCTTAGGATAGCTATTGACAGATCGAGACAGCTTTCATAACAGTCTGCTAAATATGAAGCAGCAGCTAGCATTAGTAACCAGGTATCTTAAGTTAGCTGAACTTCAGCCCCATTGTAAAACCACAATCAGCCTCAAAGTAAATTTTTAACCCTGCTGGAAAAACCAGCATAGACCAGCACCAAAACATATGCTGGTCCTGCTAGTGACTGGTCACCAGCAAGACCTATGCTGGTTTTTCAAGCAGGGTTAAAAATTAACCTACAGTTAGTATTAGCAGCCAGTTAGCTTAAGTTAACTAAACCTAAGTTCCCCTTCATAAACTAGTTTTTTGACTAGTATTTTGTACAGACAAAACCAATTCAGAGAAGACTGAAACCACTTTCATATCTCTCAAATATGAATCTAGAGCTCGCATTAGCAGCCTGTTAGCTCAAGTAAACTGAACTTAAGCCTCTTTGTAAAACCACAACTTGTCCTTTTAAGATTTTGTTTTTTGTACAAAGTAAACAAATTAGATATAAAGTGTTAATTAGTGCTGGTAGATTTATTTATTTGTACTTCAAGACAGTCAAACTATCTTTTTTTCAAGCTAAGCTAAGCTAACTGGCTGCTAGCTGTGCCTTTATATACCTTACCATTATGAGTGCCACTGATCTTCTCGTCTACACTCAGTTGCCAGTTTATTAGGTACAGCTAGCTAAAACTAATCCAGTCTAATACAAAAGACCTGCAATAAATCATGTGGGTTCAGTTGCGATTCAACTTTCTGGTCAGTTCGGAGGCCGTAGTGTGTGATGTTGACAGTGTATTGTGTAAAAACTGGAAGGGGTTTTTGTTATTTTGACTACCCTTATTGATATGAAGGGTAATAATGAAACTAATGAAAGTTATCATTAGTTGCAGCCCTGATTTTAACCTTAATGAATGAAGTATTTATTGTATTGCTGTTGCATTAGTATGAGCTTTTAGCTACCTAATAAACTGGCACCCAACTCTCAGCAAGACAGCGAGTACAGTAAACGTTTTTCACAAATTGTCAAACGATTCTTCTGAACAAAAAAGACCTCTGCAATTACAGCATCAAACTAACTTGGTTAGTCAACCGTTGCAGTCAACCCTAGCAGTAGTCTGAGGGAACACATCATTCAAGTGGTAGCAAGCAAAAAAAAATCCCAAAAATTAAAATAATAAAAAAAATCTTAAAATGCTAGTCACAGAAAGCACAGCTCAGTACAGAAAAAAATTCTGCTCTTGTGTCATGCTTTATCAAACACAGGTTTAAAATATGCATATTTAAGAATATTCATGCATATCCACACATAAACAACGTCTATGCATAGATACACACATACATATATTTATATATTTATATTTGTATCTATGTAATCAAAATCCTGCCATTGAAAAAGATGCAACAGCATTTACAAAGGAAGTGTACATAAATAGGATGCTGTGTCTCAGGGTATAGCAGCACGATGGGACAACAGAACGGGTCCAAATGAGCTTCAGGAGGGATTTGGTCGGTCACTGGTGAATGTAGGAGTCTCTGGCCCATTCCCCAGCGTCTCCCCTCTTTTTGGGAGCCACCTCCCCCTCTCGGTCCCTGTCTCTGTCCCGGTCGTAGTAGTGATGGTGGTGGTCACGCGTCGGCCGGTGGTGGTGGGAGCGCTGCTTGTTCCGTTCATTATGGTCCTGCTCGCGCTCCTTCGAGCGGTGGTGTCCCGTGCTGTGGCCGGCCTCGTCCGCCCCCGTGCGGTGATGGTGGTGGTGGTGATGGTGGTTGTGGTCCCGGTGGGGCAGTGGCTCGTAACGCTGTTGCTGCTGGGGGTGCCCCTCCCCTACATCCTCATCCTCCTCCTCCTCTTCCTCCTCCTCCTCTTCCTCCTCCTCTTCCTCCTGGTGGAGGAGCTGAGTGCGTGGCTCGATATAAGCCGAGTCCTTGCTCTCTCGGCTCTCTCTGCTCTCGGGGGTCTCCGAGTCCAAAGTCTCCTGCCGGGAGAGGCCCCGGGCTCGACCGGTGTGGTGGTGATGGTGGTGATGGTGGTTGTGGTGCTCAGTCCTGGTGGAAGACGAGCGGTGGTGGATGTGCTGGGCTCTCCTGGAGGACTCCGTCCTCAGAGGCCTCTCCTCCTCATTGCCCTCCCCTTCGGCCTCCGCGTCGGCATCAGGCTGGTCCTGGCTCTGTTGGTGGTGGTGGTGGTGATGGTGGTGGTGGTGCTGGTGGTCCTCCCTGGAGCCCTTCCTCTCCACCAATGCTTTGTCTCCTCTCTGCTCTGCACTGCCGCCCTGAGGTCAATAACACGTCAGTCAGTAAGATGACAGTTAACAGGAAAATGCACTGCAAACACACAAACTCATGCAGATTAATGTTCACGTGTTCTCACACCACTCACAACTGAACACACACACACTGCTTTAATATCCATCAACCATCCACTGAAGGTTGATGAATCCTGGAGGAGACAGATTCAAAGCTGAAGCCGTTTGTTTTTTCATCTAAACTCTTATCTACAGAGCATCTCCACACCGACTCACCACACTAGCAATCACACGTCAAGCTCAATCCTGCTCCTCGTCAATATCAGGAGGAATGATGAAAACCTCATTTTCAGCCTCACATTTTCCCATTGTGATGGCAGTGGATGGAGAGAGGGTAGAAGTTAAAGGGATTTACAGCATTTACACACTCAGACTTGTGACATCAGCTGAAAAGTCATCGATAATAATTGTTGTGAGCCGTATTCAGATGATGTGTATCCCACCTGTCAAGTGCCTTTATTAAGCTGGACAGTAATAAAATAAGGCGCTTGCAGAATTGTTTAGGTAAATTAATTAAGATAATAAAAAACTGTCACTACTCTTTGCACGTAAACTACTAATTAAAAAATGAATGCAGCATTTTTGAGGATCTTTGTATTATCATAACCTCATAAAGCAACACTCAAGTGTATAGATATTTTATCACAAATAATATTGTGATACAAAATATTTAACTCTATATTGTAAATCTCCTCAAAAAGCATTTGATAAATGTTCGGACTGGACGACAAATTCAAATATCACAATATTTTTGACTCATTACCTTATTATTGTATTGCAACAATATCGTTGGGATGACCTTCAATGCTTTCACAAAATATTAACACATCAGAGATTTTAGATCAATAATCATCAGTGTTGTGTCGATGAAATGACTAAATGGGTAAAGGCAAGTAAAAGAACAAGTAGAACAGTGTGGTAAGTTCAGAAAATGACATCACTTTACTGTAATGCAGCATTTTATAACCAGGAAAAGACAACACTTGTAAGGATATCCGAAATCTGAGAAGAATGTATAATATCATGACTTCTATCTACTACATAAATACACGTAGCACTTGATTCCTCACAAATACCATATTGGGACGGACCCTAACCCTCATTTACTGCAGGTTTCTTCTCTCAGTCCCTCTCCAGCCCTTCTAGCACTCCCTTTATCACTTCCTGTCCTCATCGCTTCACGTATCCCCACCCTGAGTTTGATCAGCACTTGTTACCTGCACGCCGGAGACCGGGGCCGGGCTGGAGGGCAGGGCAGCCGTGGGCAGCTTCGTTACCAGTGGGTTGGGCGGGTTGCAGCTGGTGGGGTGAGTGCTTTTCCAGTAGGCCTCCAGGTAATCAGCCATATGCTCACATGCATCCTCCAGCTGGTTCTCGTCTAGGATGATGTCAAACATCTCCTGAAGGACGGACGGATGGTGCAGACAGCGATAAAGATAATGGAGACATGGTGAGGCGGCGTGTGCTTGGACAATAAAAGACTCTGATTCAAGGATTATTCTGACCCACAGAATTAAAATTATCCTTAAAGAAATCACGCTGATCTTTATATATACAAGATGTCAGCGCTATGTTAGAATTAATTCTTTAACAGTAATTCCCTAAAGAACTGAACTTGCTATCTGAATTACATTAAGTCTGCACTTTCACAAGCCTGGGGTGCTTGCTTCATTTTCTAAAATAATAACTAAGCAGATTACAGACGAGCAGAAATAGAACTGGCACGAATCATAAAGCTTTAAAAAAAAAAAAGAAAGAAAGAAAAAAACTTCAGATATGCATGAAACTGCAACCAGAGCCAAAACATCTCTAAAAGGACAAAACTTTAGGTTATTTTAAACGCTGGATTCAAGTCAGTGATGATTAGAGTCGGCTGTGGAGACTTACAGGAGGGCACTGAGCCAGCTTGTCTGCGGCCACCATCTGGACATTGAGGTGTTTGGCCTGAGACTTGCCTCTGGACTTGATGAGTCTCTGCAGCACCTGAAGGCGAATGAGGACAGAAGGCAAAAAGGTCATGGCTGATATTATTAAACTCAACTAAATATGGGCTTTATGAGGGCAGAATTCAAGTTCAATAGCTTTACACTGTGAGAGTAGATAGCTGCTTTTGTAGTTATAAAAGCTCTTTACACTGGGGTGGAAAGTAACTAAGTACATTTACTCAAGTGCTGCACTCACGTAGACTTCTGAGGTTCTTGCACTTTGACTGTTTCCCATTTATGCCAGTTATGCTACTACTATCTCAACTCCACTACAGTTCAGATGGGAAGATTGTACTTTTCAGGGCTCAATCAGACAGAACACAGTTTTTGCAGTGAGAGGCATCTTTTTCCTTTTGTTTTTTACCGGCAGGAAGCGTTTTGCGTGCCGCTCATGTGCCCCTGCGTGCCTCACATTTTTAGACATCTAGAGCACCTTGCGTTTTTGCAGGAGCACTCTGAATGCTTCAGGTTGATAAAGTGTCAGTACAGAGCAGAAAAGCGCTTTGACGTCATTGTCACATTTTTCCCAGCTCATCAAAGTATAATATTTAGCCTTGAACTGACTGTCTTCCAGGCGAAGCTCCTGGAACAGCTGGTGGTACTTCCCTGTGAATTCACCTCAGATTTCCATTTGGTAACAAGCTGTCACCCTAAATCAGAGCTCAAACTCATTTTTACAGATGGTTATTCTCGAGGTGGCCAACTATCTAATAACCAACTTCTAACTAGCCAAAATAAAAAAGGTACAGATCTGCAAGTTCACTTCACATAACAAAAAACCCCCCACAAAAGAAACAAGCACAGCACTGCTCTTTTTTAAATTCAACAAAAAATGGCAGTGCGGCTCGCATTTCGCAATCTGGAGGTGGTTTTGGTTACTTTTCCGGTCAAGATGTAACATTAAAAAGCCACGTGATAAAAAGATTACAAACACATTGCTACAGATAAACCAGTGGTTCCTCAACTTTTGGTTTGGACTCCTTCATCCACGATGAAAGCTGTTTGTTCTTGAGGATCCTGGTCATGTTTCAGGTGTCTGTTAGCTGTTAGCACTTCCTTTAAAAAGAGATTTATTTTCTAAATTTCTCAGTCAACTTAAATTTCAATAAACATTTGAGTTCCAAAGTCCAAAAGATTTAAGAAGTGCAGCCACATTACTAATTTTACAAAAACCCTCGGATTTCTCTCGTGACCCGTTGGTGGGGACAGATCCCCGGGCTGGAAACCAAAGAGCAAAACAACCTAACTGTAACTAAAGTCGTTTAACCATCCTGACCCCGACCAGCTACAACAAGCCTGTGGATGATTTGTTTAACTTGTTTAACTTGTTTAAAGCTGCTGGACTGTGGACTTCTTTGCAGATAATCCAACAGGAGTCCCTCACAATGTGACTTTATGTTCTCAGAGCCTCTCTCCGCTCCGCTCACAGAGAGCCACACTGGTTCAGAAACGGAGTTCTCCAAAATAAGCTAACGACTGGCTTCCAGCCCAACACAGAAATACCACAGAGCTCCTTTAGGCATCGATGCATTATTATTAAAAGAGTAACTCCAATACTTTAGTAATGCACTCTAACGTCACGAGACTCATGATGGACAGTTTGGAAAAAAGGACTAAAAAAGGATGTAGCAAAATCTTACCTATCAAAACCTGCCACCTATATTACCCACAATGCTCGGGTGTTCTATGCTAGTAGCAGTTAATGTTGCCTGGAACTGCTCGCCTCAAACGGTGCCCACTTCTTTCTTCTTTTCTGCTTGTATTCTTCATGCTCAATTTTTATATTTAATGACATCACTTGACTCACAAAATAAGTCGAAGTGCTCCCAAATCCTGTAAAACAGACTGATGTATAAGATTGCTGCAGTGCCCCTTTAACAATCTAATAATGTAACATAAAATAATGTAGTCAGAGGACCTTTATCTGCACTTATATTCGATTCATCAAGTCCAATTTTGTTGTTCGTTCTTTTTTCATTTTACTGAAGCAGGAGCAGCTGTGCAGTTATATCATAACTTGTAAAAGTACTGTGATTATTCCCTGAAGTTTAGCCGTATATAATATGGCAGCCGGCTGTAATCGAGGAGACAGGTGGTAGAAGTGTTTTATTTTTTCCCCCCGTGTGATTCACACTGATGTCACTTTGATTTAAAGCGTGTATCTCATGCCTCCTTAGCTATGCTTTTTCTCATTTTCGATGCTACCCAAATGTTTGTTATTTTTATTGATCACTGAATCATGAGCCTTTTTTTAATCATGCTGAAGGTCAGAGTGATGAATCAGTCCTCTTACACAATTGCTCGCTTTCAAACAAGTGCTTTCACGTAGACAAGATCACAGCAAAATCAAAGCTAAGGAGCAGATCAGTTACAGGAATATAATACAACTGTGATGGGATACAACGACGAGAGAGACAAACCAGTTAACCAAAACATCACCATGTCCTTATTTTCTATTCCCTTTCTCCTTTGATCCCACGCTGACTGGCTCTGTCGCCAGATCAAACATGTTTATGTTTACTCACCTTGGGAGAGGTGATCTTGACGTAGACGATGATGGGTGCGAGGGACGTCTTCCCCAGCTGTGACGGGTGGTTGATGGTGTCGGCGTCCAGAACTACCAGTTGTAACGTCCGGGCCAGTTCGAAGATTCGCTCGATCTCACTCTGGACTTCAGCTGAAAGAGACACAGAGAGTCGATGCAGAGGATGAATATTCAACATTTTTAGTTGAAGAAATGTGTCTAATGTAACGGGTATCATTGAACAATATTTTGCATGTGATTTCATCTGCTTTTATGGATTACAGATCCAACATCTTATCAGACTAAGTAAGTACACACAGTTTTTAGTGTGTAACATTATCTTTTTGCAAACTTTCAAACTACTTTCTCTACCATTTTACTTAAAGATTAATACCACTGTTAACCTGTGACTGAATTTATCTATTCTTCTTCTTATTTATTTTTTTGTAATGATCTTTAATAAACTCACATATTTTTCATCATTTCTTGTCCATATACTTCATGTTTTGACTGCAAACTGCCCACACGTACAATCACTTCCAGGTTGTTTCTTAATGGTAAAGTGTTCGTCGATCAGATGTCAGATTTTTCTTTTTAAATTCTATTTTGTTGCTCTTACCGTTATTACTATTCTTCATGTTTGTTATTTAATGTTTTTACGGTAAAGTTCTTTGCAACTTTTCTTTCTGTAACTTTTCTTTTAGTGCTTTATGAATAAAACCTTAACTAACAGGATGCGGTTCAAATAATTTGATTGCACTGCGTCACTGGTTTCATGCTTGGCTCCGTTCTGTCTCACAGAAACTTAAATAATCAGAATGCATCGTGGCCGAGAGAAACAGCGAGCCACGTTCGGTTACCTTCCAACAAAAACTGACTGTTACATCACACGGCCTCCACTCCAACAGATGACGATGTGACTGCAGAAACTATCCTACAAATATCACAGCAGGGCACGATTCCCAATCTGAGAGGAGTCATGGCCGGGCCTCATGACTTACAGTCACGACAAAGTCTGAAGTAAACTGATAACATGAACACATTCCAACCAAACAGCTTATTTAGATTTCGCCTGAGTCACAAATTCTCATTTCCCGGCTAAATTATGCCAGAGGGGGAGGATAATTTTACTTGTTTCTGATGCAGAAAATTAATGAAAATGTCCATCTGCATAAGAAGCGAGTCTACAAACTGTGCTCTTTTTGTGATGAGACGATTTCAGGCACAGACACATAGAGCACAAAATGTGATGCTAAGATGGATATTTTTACTTTCTAGGAGCACCGCTCAGAAGGACTGGAGTAACATGATCGAGTTGTAGAGTGGTGGCTCTGTGTGATCATGAAAAATTTAAATATAATACACTTTCTGCTCCAGGCGCACACTCTCCCTGAGACTTTTCACTCTGCTGAGGCCACGGATTGATTGATATGCTGATACGTGGCAAACATTAGCCTTGTCACCTCAGCTTGACTCAGGAATCTGTTTCATTCTAATCGCATCTAAACTCCAATCAACCCCAGTCAAATCAGAGCGGTTCTTGAACTTGTTATCGTACATTTATGCTCCTATCTTTCATTCCAAACAAGAGAAAACCGGCCAAGGCCACTCAGGGCAGTCAGGAGTTATCATTGCCATTGTCAAGAGTTGCTTTAATCGTTTCCTTCCTTTTACCACATGAGGCGGTCTCCTTGAAAACATTATGATTCAAAACACCAGATGTTCCCAGGCAATGCAGTCATGTCTAGTCCGAACGTACCCAAGTTCGAGCGCGTGTTGGAGCGTTCGATGATGGCGTGCTTGCTGGGATTGTTCAAGACCGAACGTTTGGCAAGAGAGATGTCGGCCGTGACACGGGTGATTGATATTCTGAAACAAGAGATAAGAAAAAATGCACGGTTAGCCAGATATCATGGACTTCATTTGATATGAGATAGGAGGACAAAGACTCATTCCTGATGTATATTAAGACCAAAAATAAATGGGAAGCAAACAGCTGCAAAAAAAGAATATAGATAAAGAATATATGTATAGATCTGTTTATTTGAATAGATAAAAGGAGATCTCTGTTCACAGAAATCACAGATAAAATGTCCACACACCATTCTAGATAATGTTCCCAAAGGCATGTAATACCTTCATGTGACATTCCTTGTTCTACGAAGTTGTGTAACGGAGTTAGCATGATTTGATTATTGATAATTTGACCTGAATTTACAGAAACCTATCAGAGCAGCTTGTCCTTACACCAAACCTTGCAAGTGAGGGCTGGACCAGGACCAAGACATCTGAGGGTGAACCTGATACATGAACTCATTTCCTGACACAAACGACTCCTTTTCCCAGAGGTCTGATGACAAATACTGATATAGTTTTAAGTGAGAACATGTAAACTACTTTTAGTTGATAAACTTGTCTAAATGTTTTCCAACGGAACCACAAGAACAAGGCATATATACTTTCTGATGTAGACGTGATATTTGAGCTCTAAAAGTTGTAAATGTTTATACTTAGATTGTAACACTTCCCATAAAATAATCTACTTAAGTGTTGCATTATACCGATATTGATCATAATCATGAAGTTAAAAAATGAAATGTTGATATGGGTTAATAATCCAGGGTCTCTTAAATATTTTCGTTTCTTTACTTTGTCATTAATTCATAGTGAGTGGTGAAAATGCACCGCAATGCTGGTTCCCACCACCATAAAGCTGCAAAAACAAGAAGTAGAAGACAGTTATTACCTGGCTAGTGCTGTCATGTCGAAGGAGATGATGGACAGCTATCCATCACATCAGCTAACAATACGGCTAGATATTGTAATAATATTGTTTTTGTGATTGTTTTTTGTGTCGAGATAGAATCACACAACCGCAGTGAAACTTGTTTTTCTTCAACAATAAGGAAAACCTAATTACTTACAAACTAAGCACATTAACTTGTACCTGTAACTTAAAGTACAACAGATATGGAAGTGAAAAACACAGTAACACCCTGAACAAAAGCCATGGGTCTGCTGCTGAGAGGCTTCCCGACGTGCTGACTTCATATTCTCAATCATATATCTGCAATCATACGATCCGCACTCTCTGTTCATGTTGCCTTGATTTTAGAATAAGTCTGCATTGCAAAACGTCGAATCTCCATCCAAACTACCTCATTGAGAATCATTTTAGCTTGATGACACGTCACCCTGCATTATTTAAACAACGTTTGAAGAGCAGGGCACAAAAGGGAGTTTACAAAATCCACTGCAGCTGCTGCTGGTGGTCTGAGTGGATCTGAGTGTTGTGTAACTTCATGGCCTCTCTGCTTCAGATGGGTGGATGGACTCAACATCAGGCAAGGAGAATCCTGCTCTGCTCTAGGGCCCATTATGGCCTATTAAGGACATGGAGAGGGCCTATTTAAAGCAGCAGCACACATCTCCAGGCCAAACAAACTTGTTACACACTCCCTCAGCTAACCTCAGGGGACAGATAAATACCAGCCTATAGAGCTGGAGAGAGAAAGGAAGAATGAGGGAGGAAGCAGGATGAGAGTGTTTTTGTAAAGGTCACAGGGAACTTACCTTCCCTCGAATCTGTGTTTCAAAAAGTCAAACAGTGCTTTTTGCATCATGTCGGTCACCTGTGGACAGGAAATTTGAGGGGAAATATGAAGAAAAACCAGTTAAAAGTGACGCATGTTCTGCAGATAAATTCCCAGAAGTGTTGTGTTTGAAAGGTCAAAGTTTTTGACGTACCTCGTAGCCCTTCAGTGACGGTCCCACCAGAACCACGGGTCGCATGGAAGGCACAACGTCGTACGGAGGAATGTGTTCCGTCTTCAGACAGGAGGAGAAGAAAAACAGTTGCACACATTTATGGAGACAAAGTAAACGCTCACCGTCACAAATCACTTGAGGGGTTGGAACAACAATGAAGTCGACAATTTAAAAGCACTGGAACATTGCGACCCATGAAACAAGACGTCTCAGCTGGCCCGACAAAACACGAGCGAGCTCTGATTTATAATAAATCTGGCGGTTTACTTTGGTTGGCCGAATTTCAAAGCAGGTTACGGTAAAGTACAATATTTCATGATGGATAACAATCTTTAGATAAATCCTCTCATTTCATGGTTCTGATGTCATTGAGTGAAAGGGGAAACTATGTAACAGGAAAGGTTAGTCAGACGGGGAGAAAGAGCCACAGTCGACTGACTGAAGCTACAACTGAAAAACTGGGAAAAAACAGGACGCAGAGAGAAAAACTTGCTGTGGAGACAAAGTGGAAGCTCAGCTTGTGAAACAGCCTCAGTCTGAATTCAAATTATAGGGGCGATTTTGACAAGACGTCTGAAAATTAGAGCAGCTGATGGACAGAATTAAGGATGTACTGATCAGAACTGCCTCATACTGACCCAATTAAGCAAATCAGGTATTGGTCACGACACACTAAATTCTTTTTGGGCTAATGTCAATGTGAGTTTCAGTCACAGCAGGCCTGTGGCTTTGTTTTTAGTGCGACTGGCTCACATAAAACTGATTCCAGACAGTGATACCCAGTTTGGTATACTGACTTTAAATTAGGGTAAAATAATCTAAAATGATGCATCTCTTGATATAATATTAATCTAAAACAATTCTGGTAATCAGCTCATAATTTATGTACAAGTATACAGGTTTTATTTGCCTTGTATGATAGTGGATTGAATTTGGGGGTTTTGGGACTATTGGTCACCTTAACTGAGACAGTTTGAGAAAAGACAGATTTAATGTGCGAGGAACGTTTTAATAGGAATTCACAAGTTTGTTACTAAATTAGTTGAGCTGTTCTTTGATGGGGTATTTACAGCCTCTGCTTTGACTACAACTCAAGAAAAGCACGCCATCAGTTTAAGAAAAACCTTCAAGCGTGTAGCTCCATTAAAATGGAAATGCTAATCCCTGCCGTGTTGGGCTGCGGTGGTGAGTCAAACCCAGTCAAGCCAGTCTTGATGTACATGCAGAGTTTGACACTAGAAGGCTGTTTGCATTTTCATCTGGCGGAGGGGAAGAAGAAGAAGTTTCTCTGTGCTCACCTTAAATCTGACTTTAAGATCGGTGCATACAAGCAATCTGGTCAAATTATTATTCAAGGCAGAGTATTTTTTATATTTCTTCTTCGGGGATCTTTGACTATGTCTGCTTTGTTCTGAGAAATTAAACGTCTCTGTCATTTTATAAACTAAGTGATTCATCAGTTAATAATATTGAACTTCTCTGCAGATTGATAATAGTCATTAGCAGCAGCCCTTTTTCAAATGTGTTGCCAAAGCAATTTAATCTGATGGCTTAAAGGAAAATGTTGAATAATTGCTGAGGATTGGTACTAGAGTAGAAATGATTTGACAAGCACAAAGAGTCTCTGGTAGAATTGATACACTTAGTATAGCTAGTATTGCATTTAGATACTCAGAGTGATTCGTCCAATTTTGGAAAGAACTCCCCTTTCAAATGTTTCAAATTGTTTGTGCGCTGCTTGTACATTCTCTCAGGAAAGTGCCCTTCTGTCAGCATCTGACAGGAAGGCAGTGAACCTGAGGCTGCTGCGACTCCCAGGCGTCTGGCAGAGCTGCATGTTTGAAGGATGTGCCAGCACACTGGAGGGAAATCTGAGTACTTTCTCTTTCATTCTTTTTCTCGAAGAAATAACAGTGCACGGCCTCAGCTGTTAGAGAGCAGAGAGGGCCGACTACTTAAAAGGACTGCTGATATTCAAATGCACCACACTGTATTTTTTTTGAATCAATTCCTACCTTATTAGTCTTGGTGCTGATCTGCTCTCTCAGTCTGTGTTGTCTTTATGAATCTTTTAGTAGATTTCATGTCGCGGTGTTTTGCCCTGTCTTCCTCTTCTCTCCACTTTCTTTCGGTCTAACATTTGCTGTCGTCATTGGGCTTCCCTCGGGACATTGTGGGAACTGATGCACACTACTGCTGACTAACACAAGGGTATTAATGGACGACGTGGTTCCGCTTAAATACTTCTGGTAGCCTAAGTTCACCTCTGAATTACTTGCTGAATGTCAGCATAGCCATGGGAAACACTTAATGGCTATATTGTGACGATATTATCACAATTCTCCACATTAAACTCACTGGTTCTGGTTAAAGATATGTGAGGTCGATTTTTGTTGTGCTTCTGTCTACATTTAGATTTTGGGGCAATTATTCTGGTAGTTGTGGGTTAATTTCAAAGAAATTTACATGACATTTTTAGACCTGTAAAATTAACTTCTTGAGTTTTAGAGGTACAGTAACGGATTTTGGCAGGATTTGATGGGTATTGATCTCCTCATCTCACTTTTAGCATGTAAGCTAATAGGCATAATTCCCCAAATGTTTAACTTCTCTTGAAAAAAATACAAAAGCAGACTCTGATTTTATCTAGCTTATCAAAAAGCTGTTTTGCACCGAGCTCCCACTCAATCAGGATCACAAGTTCACTTGCAGAAACATGAACAATCACAAACACAACACAGAGGATTGCAGTGAGTAGGGTGAGAGGTCAGGAAAAGAGCTGAGTCCCTGCAGAGGAATCGTATAGCGCATTTGTACAGTTCAGACCACAGAGGTCATCCCCGGACGCTGCGTAGCTGGTGCACTGCACGCCACAACTTACCGACTTCTGCTTCTGCTTAGCTGTGGTGAGACGGAAGAGGAGAAAGAGAGAGGTTAAGAACAGGCATGCATGCTAACGGACGGGTGCACGTCGAGGGACAGAGACGGTGGTGTAGAAACACAGGACGGGCGCCGAGTGAGGCCGAGCAGCCAGAGGCATTTAGTCTGAGCCGTGCGGACAGACAGAGAAGAAGAGGAGGTGGAGTGGTCCAGAGTTTACCTTCTTAAAGAAGGGCATTCGTTTCTCTTTTGCTAGGGGTGACATGACAGTGTTTGGACTGGCTTTAGGGGAGCGCAGGTTGACTGGAAGCTCATTGTCCTCGGGGTCTAAGTCTGTGGCGTCTATGTCAATGGCTACGCACACAGACAGACAAGAGCACCGTCACACAGAGGTGAAGACAGGAGGTCACAGTGGCACATAATGTATGCTACTACACAGCAAATGAAACATATAAAAGAGCAATTATGGCCATTAAAACATATAACTGACAGAAAAATGACTTTATTAAATCAACTTTAATGCAGCTACAAATTCTAAATATTACAAATCTAAGCAGTACATCTTACCTTCAACTTGAACTCAGTGGTTAAAAGTTGGTTCAAAAGATCAAAAATACGATTAAATGTGAAGTTGCAGTTGTAAAGTTGCCTGTCAAGCTACTTACCAGACGAAGGAGGAGTAGATTTCCTTGAGTTAGGAACCACTTCACCTAAACTAGAAGATGAGTTTGCTCCCAATTTACTGAAAAGAGAGAAAGTGTGAATGAACAACACCAACTCTGAAGGGGCTGGTACAGTATCGTTTGTGTTTTTGCCAAGTCAGAGAACTTCGGTGTAGATGAGGATTTTTACCTGGAGTGGAACTTGCCCTGTTTGGCTCTTTGCTCCTGGAGGATACGAGTGTTTTCAATCTTCACAGGACTGGGGATGAAACCGATTTCACAGCCTTCCTTCACCAGGCGTCCTATCCACCAGTCGTTGTTAAATTTCTGTGCAGAATCATGAAAAGACACTTATCTTGAGCATCCTCCTTCAACTTCTGATCACTTTCCTTATTTCCCCATTTAATTATCTTGATTATTACTCAAAACCAGAACTCACCTCTTTGACGTGGAGGAAGTCTTTAGCCTCAAAGGAGATGGCCATGCCCGGCACGGGGACATCATCATCGTGACTCGGGCTGTAGTTGACATTTGTGCGAACAGCAAATGCAACTGGTTTGGTCTTCCAGGAGGAACAAAGGAGGGAGATAAATGACAAATGTCAGATCGTGCAAAGGATAAAAAATGACACAGCAGAAGTCGTATCCATTACCTCAGAGTGCCAATCAGGAGAGTCGATAAATCTTTAAATTTGGATATTTTCGTGCACTCTTGGTGAGCTGTGATTCTTGTCTTTGTGCGAGGTGTAAAAATAACCCTGGGTGAGGGATACAAGCTGGCTCTGACTCATCCACACTTAGTTTAGCTCTCTCTACATGAATGATTTGGCTGCTGCACTGTCTTTCTGTTACACTTTACAATTCAGAGTGATGCAACATGTTAGTGTCTGTTGCAATCACCACTTCACACACCAACCGTAAAACAGGACTCTTGTCTTGTGCTTACTTAGAAGTAGCACAAGCAGCACTTGTGTAAATGGTTCATAAATCAACCCCGCAATCTTAACAACAGTTAAATCAATATTGACCTTCCTATTGGATCACTGCTGACCTTCCTCTGTGGGACAAACGGTCCATTGAGATAATGCATACAGCGAATAAAATGTTTCCTGTACATGATATAACACAGAAAGACACTTTCTCTTTCCAGACACACATTTTTTTGCTCGAAGCAAAAGCAAATCTCCTCTACCCATAGTGATGCATTACGTTTGCTATAAAAGAGGATTTGAATAAGATTTAATAAGGTCACGTCATGAAAAAATGTAATGAGAGAAACATATGCTCACAGACGAACCCTCTAAATCTACATCTCTGCAGGACTAGAATAAACCCACAAAAGACACACATCACTTTAAGAATTACATAAAATGCTTTCGGACATAATCTTGGAGCCGGCCTGGCGGCGATGGCAGCAACAGTTGGCAACACGGTCATGCCCCCAACCAGATTACATTTGCTCTGCCTTTGACTGTGTGACAAGCATGACTGAAGTCGACTGAAAGGCCAAAGCGAATGCACAGGGATGTAGCTTAGCGTAATCTCCCTGCGTAGACTCGCACGCTAAATATTTACCTGCAGATGAAAGAGAGCAAGTTGAGGGGACGGGGCGTGTGGCGTTTAGCTGGAAGCCAAAATGAAGCCACTAAATCAGAGCTTTGATGATGTAACTTGAGTTGGACTTTATACAGATTCTAAAAAATGCTTTCAAAGTGCACACAAATAACCGTTTCCCCAGTCCCACGAACTGATTTCCACTAATCAACCTAAAAAAAAAAAAGAAATATACAAACAGGTCAAGACAGTTTTTACTAGTGCCAAGGAGGTTATGTTTTCACCTGTGTGCTTTGTTGGTTGGTTTGTCAGCAGCACATAAAACTACTGAACGGATTTCCACAGTACTTGGAGGGAGGATGGGTCTCTGCCCAGAATAAACTGCATTTATTTGTGGTGCAGATCATGCACTTTGACAGGAGACATATTTGCGAATTTTTCGAGGAATTTAGCCTGGATCCTAAAGAAAAGATTTAGGCATATAAAGGTGGCTGGTATCTATGAGTGAGTTCAAATGGATAGAGATTCTAATTTAAGTCCAGATCTACCTTGGCAGAGGTATGCACTCTACTGAGTACAGTTTCAATACAGTGTATATAAAGTAAATGGAGCACGGGACATTTCTATATTATCACCAAGTTTTGTGACTTATTTAAAGAAAATCAAGTTGAATAGAAGACCACGGAAAACACATGTTGACTGTGATATATAATCACTTTTGGAACAAATTGATATAGCACGTCTTAGCTTACAAATCTTTGGCAAAATTCATATATCCATAGTAGGCTTGTACCAATTGGTGATTAAATTGGCTTTTGTCAACTGATGAAAAAAATCGCAGATAGCACTTATTTCCCTGCTGATTAGGACCGTCACAATATCAGATATTTCCGTACACAACAATATAATTGTGTTAGATTTTTAAAAAAGAACAGTCAAACAGTACAGTCAAATTTGCTCACTGTGTGTTTTGTGTTTTTTTCTAATAAATCAAACTCAAAATACAAGTATAGGGAGGTAGAGATAATACAAGCAGAACAATTACAACACACGAATAGTGAAAAGGCAACCAGAAGATCTGATAAACAAAAAGCGAACAAACAGCACAAAGACACAGCTGGAGACAAGCTGGTGATGGAGAGTTTAGCTTCTAAAGAGCCTGAAAAAGAGGTAAAAGAGTATAAATACTAAACGTAATGTCATCAGATGGGCAGAAACACAACTCCAAATCAACGTGAGTGTTGCTTGTATCTGTTGGCTGGTATTGGCAACTGTTCGCCATTTCTACCTTCAGTGTGATGATCCCCTATTCCAGGTTTACCTACTATGAGATTAAAGGCCTTTTGAAGATTAATATTTTTCATTATCTCTTTTCGTCTTCAATCTTTAACAACTGAACAGGAAAGTGAATTGATTGGATTTGCTTGAATATAAATTCTATTTGAGATCTTTCAAGCAGCAAAGTGATGCTCAGTACTTTGGGAGTAATTCATCAGCGAGCTCCAAGAGGAGCTTTACATTTCTCAGCCATCATGACTTTCACTGTCCACTAATGCCTCACTGAAATACAACAGGTGTGAAGTGACTATGATGAACTACGAGGGATTACGGGAATAATACATTAGTGAAATCCTCCCGGAATCGTCCTCCTCATGCCGACAGCAATGTAAATATTCCATGGAGTGATGGTTGTACGCTCTGTGTGTGTCTCCACTGGGGAGATCATTCCAATGTGTGCAGTGCTGGGACCTGCAGAGGACAAAGCGTCCTTGTCTTCGAGTCACATGGCTGCATGAAGGTATAAGGTCCATTAGTACACATATGTATGTAGGTACGTGTGCTCCCTCGGTTCTCTCATGGACCGCTGCCTCTTTCCACCCCCCCAGCTGCTCTGCTCGCCTTTATCCATCGTGGCCGGCTGACAGATGAAGCTCTCCATAGGCTTAATGACATTTTACAGACCTATAGGCAATCAAACATACATGCATGTCCTACATGCCACCTTGTATCGCAGGTGACTGTGGGATTTGTACATACAGGCGCCTTTAATGGTGCACGGTATCTCTACATCTCATGACCGAGCCCATACTGCTGCTTCTTACATAACACAGGTCTTCATTATGGATGCCATACTGACTGCAGTGAGGGAGGGAGAAGGAGAGTTGGAGCCCGGATAAGAAGCACGGGGGGGGGAGGAGATGGACGGGAGGATAGCGGACAAGATGAAGCGCAAAAAAAATAAATAAGGGGGAAACAGAGGACAGGAAGTGAGAGGAAACACATTCATGGAGATAAGAGGAGGAGCAGAGATAAGACAGAGTTCAAGAGAAGCCCTATCTGTAACTGGGAACCCTGGGAGGCACAGTTATGGACCACAGCCAATTAACACCACACAACGCTCGTCGCAATATCTCATCACACCGTGAATATTTCTGCTGATAATACCTCCCAGTCCTCTCTGCGCCGTACTCGCGCTGACACTCGAGTGAACACTTGCTCTTGCTGTTGCAGATCTGCCGTGTAAACGTGCCACAGCCGCTCCATTAGCAGCACACGCAGGATCTCGAGCTATAAATCAAGATTCCCACATTGTTTCACCTTGAATGTTGTGGATCGATTTCAAATGCCTCAGCTGTGTGTGTGCACTCGCCTTTAGGCTGTATGGTAAGCCTGAAAAATGCATTATTCTGTGGCATGAGGGGAACCATAACCTTCATTAATTCATCAAGGGAAGATTTCTATAATTATCCAAGGCTGCTTCAGTATCTCGCAGCTATGCACACTAAGTAATGATAAATTAAGGCTATTATTGACTAAACCAATGCAGCCACCTGGTATTGTTTCCTTTTTTGGCGAGAGTACATAGTTTAAGTGAGATTATGTTTTGTTTTCTATCATGCCTCAAGTCTTTTCGTCATTGTTTATCTTGCAATGTGTACACGCTAACTGAACTTGCTCATTCCATATTATATCATTGTGGCTGGTGAGTTAAAGTGTCTTAGGAGACCAAGTGAGATTAATGAATTCTGACTCTGATCTACACCCATTACCTAATCTATAACCTTGTATGACAAAAACTAAAGAAAACGCTCATTATTCATACCACGAGACCTGCATTTATTTGCTTCATGTCACAATTATCCTGGCTTGTGAATCACGCTATTATTCCGATAATCATCACAAATTTGCTTAAAACTCTTTTTGCAATTATCTCGATAAAGGGAAAGAAAACAAACATGTGACACATCATCACTTTACTTTAACTCTGTTTGAGTCTCCACCATCCCCTGAGGAAAATCTTTGGCTCTTTAGCTGCTAAATGCTCCACTATGTTCACCAGGTAGTGACTAATTCTGTGTCGGTTCTGAGCCGGCAGTGAACAGAGAGTTTACCCGATCCATTTCGCTGAAAACACTGAAAAAAACCCAATTAGCTTAATTGATGGTGAAACACTCCACAGAGCTGTGTGGAGCTGTGGAGTTGCAGATAATTATCTACAGGTTCATCCCTACAAATGACCCCTTTCACATGCATGTAGCTGCTTCATCCAATGTTAAATATCGATTATAGCAGCTTTAAATAATTCCAGTCACCTTGAACGGCCTGACCTGAACAGTGCCTCTGAAACAGATTACAGTTTCATGACAACAGACTGGATGTGCCACTAATCAGATAACCTCAGAGATACGGCAGATAACCTCTGACTTGAAAGGACAAGTACTTTCATTTGCACAGTGAGTAAAGTTAGAATATGAAGGCCACAATTGTTTCCATCAGAAAATAGATGCACTACACACAGACAAGGATTTTAAAATACTGCAGAAATGAAGTGTTGCTCATTCCTGCACCGTTCCTGAACAGAATTTGCGATCAGCAGATGGATTTTTTTTGTAGTTTAGTTTCTGAAATTGTGTTGAAATCACAAATGTACCACTACAAAATCCATAAACAATCCGCACCAGAGCCCACTTGAAAGCAGATTGCGATCTCCCTATCTCAGCGATCTCGGCCTGTTGTTTTGTCTCGCATTCGAGTGCGATTGCTGTGTTCACATATGCAGAAACGAACCCATCTTTGGAGGGAAACGCTCCCGGTTTCAAAACAGCTGCTCCAAATGAGCTGTGTGTGAATACGCCCAAAGGTACCCCGAGTTTTCGTCCTTAATATGAGTCGCGCTCCGAAAAAGCTTGGTCCTACGCTTTCCATATTGCAGCTGTCACGCTAAATTCAGATAAATGCCTTTGCATTTCAGCCTCCGCTCACCAAGTTGGTTACACAGCCTTTCCATAAAAAAATAGTCCTTCCAAGGGCTGTAGAAGACATATCACAGTTGTTTTCACAGACTGACTATTACTGACATGGCTAATTTTAATGTGTAAAATTGACGGGGTGCCTGTTTAAGGTCAATTAGAGTCAAATTAGCCTGTAAAAGCAAGTGAATTTTGTCCACCAAATGAAAAACATGCAAAGAAACACATCAGAAATCTTTTGAAACATCTTAGGCATCAACTCTATCCCCACTACTTGCAAATATCATTGGTATGTTGAGGAAGTCATTGTGAATTACTGCCCATACAGGCTCACAGTCAGAGAGTCTGCACTTCCTCTGACCCCGGCTCGCTCTCTCTCTGGTGGCCAGACGACTGAGAGGCTATTTTTTACTAGTCATCTGTCATGTAAAATGCCAACGGGGATAATCTATGCCAGGTTATCTATAAAGCCAACTTATCTTTTTAATTAGTGAGCCAGAGAGGCCGAATCTGGAAAATAACAACATAGATCTGCTTGAGTGATCCGTCTTTGCCAGCTACGAGCGATCCAGAGAGTCGGAGCAGGAGGAAAATGTCTGCTGGAATGGATGGATCGCCGAAGAGCTTACAGCTAATGAACGTACTCACTGTTATACAGACTGAACATCCAGTGAAAGACAATAAACCAATTTTTCAGACACTTGAATTAATATGCAAAAACAGAACACCAAGAGCTATCCAGTGAGCTGTAAAGGAGGAAGAAAACTGAATGTGAGCAGACGATAGATAAATTATTTCAAAGATCAAAGCTGTAAATCTCGACAGTGCCAGTGATTTGAGTGATTCTGAGGAAGCCAGCTCTTGATTGCAGTTCCTGTCGCACAAAGGCACGTCTGCTCTGCTGTGTGTGTGTTTGTTTATATGCTGCTAATTGTGGCCTAGAGCAGAGCGGAGCAGGCGAGGCTTGGCTCTGATAAACACTGACGCCGAGTCCTCCGAGGCCCCTAACCTCTCACATCAGCAGCCCCGAACAGCCCTGTCTTCATCTGAGAAACCAGCTGAAATTGGCTCAACTATCCTGCTGTCATAGCCATCGAGTCAGTCCTGAAGCACTGTCCACCAAACTTGCCCCAGGATTAATAAAACACCATATAATTTACCTTTTCTTTTTATATATAAGCATATATACACACAAACACACACATATATAGACCCTGTCCCCCACTCAAAAACCCACTAGATTGGTAGCTAAAAAAAAACATGAAGGCCTAAGAAATGAGACCAAAAAGGAAGCAAGCGCAACTTTTAGTCTTCCAATAACAAACAAACCAGTGTAAAGTTTATATTACCATTTGAGCGATGCCTGCCATCATTCATTCAAGCATAATAAACCAGTTTTTGTCTGTGCAAACACGCTCTTGCCTCCAACACAAAAATGAAAGTATAAGGACGCAGACTTGTTGTTCACTGGTCCTCTTTTCAAAGTCGTGACTCCTTTTAAAAAAAAAAACTAAAAAAAACCAAAAACTCCTGAATTGATTCATTCATTCCTAAATCCTCCATTTTAAATAACTAATGCCATGCTAGTGCTGTATTCCAGTTGAAACTACACACCTCAGACCTTGAGACGTTCCAGGTGCACAACGGTAAAAGTGAACAAAAAATTTGGCTGACTGTAAAGATGGGATGAATCTTTAACTACACACAATTGCACCCACAGCAGTGCAGCCTCCTTGCAGATATATGAACTAAATAGAAGATGGAAAACAACAGTAAGTAACAGACATCATGATACTTTTTATTTTACAGCACTTTTATACTTGGAAGCTTAACTTTATGTTTGTGATTGAACTTTTCCGATGGTTTAATGTTAAAAAACAAACAAATAAAAACTGCAAAAAGACGGTTATATTGAATCGCAATACTTGCAGAATTGCATTACAAACTGAATCAGCACCCAAGTACTGTGATAGCATCTCGTCAGGAGACATCTTGGGCCCACTGAGTGCATGTTTCAGCAGGTTAAGAACTAGACAGAGCGACCTTAGTGCTGCTGGGATACCAACCTTGGCCTTGTCGAGCTGTGCCTGAGCCTGTCGCTCTGCCTCTCTGCGCACTGCCTCCTTATCCTCCTCCAAGGACACATCGGAGTCTGATGGACGGCTGGTGTAGGAGTCGGCCGAACCCTGCAGAGACAAACGTACAATGAAAACCCAACTCCATCCATGTAGAGTCATATTTTAAAAGATGGCAGATGATAGAGAAGCTGTGGGCTTCACAGCAACTTCAAGGAAATGTTCAACTTTGGAAGTGAGCATCTGACGTGCAGCTTAAATGTGCAAACACACCCACACAGATGGAAGTGTTAACTCTTATCATCAAAGGTGCCTCAGCTGATTTCTCAAAATAATGAATGTTGAAGCTGCGCTCAAAAAATGTAACTCTACTATCAATCACATCGCTGCAACAACATGAGGAAATCACAAGGGCTGATTGAATCTGAAACAAATTATGGACACTTCCTCTTTTTCCTGGGAGAGGATGCCAAAGGACACAAACAGTCATTTTTCATAGAATCACAACACCAGCGTCTTCTATCCTTAGCTCTCACTCAGCTGCTCGCCTGCAGATTTGTTGTGATCCTTCTGAGACAAACACTGGAGGAAACTGCTGAAGAACACCAGGTCCCAGTGTGCGTCTGTGTGATATGTGGTTGTGACAGATCTACTCATAAACAAGCAGACTCACACATAACAAAACACATTTCAACGTATGACACACTCCTGACTACAATGCAACAGTGCACACCACATCATCTTGTCATATACTACATGAAAACAGATCACGAATAATTGCCGCGGTAGATACTTGCATGCTCTTGCTATATAGAATGTAGTTCTTGCTATATGTTCTTAAAGCGCTCTGAGACAGAGCAGTTACTACGGAGGTGAAGACACAAAGAGACAAAAGGTTTTGAAGTGTTCAGGCTGAATGGGTGAATTGAAAGAGACCCATCTTTTTGCAACCTAAAAACTGAACTCTGCTGTCTTTGGAAAGCAATGAAGAATGAGGGGAAAACACAGTGTTGGCAAAGAAAATGTGTCCTTTAAGCTGTGTTTGTGTGGCCTGTCCTCGTTCCAGATCTACACGGTTGAGAGGAAGTTGAGTGGCTCAGGTCCCAACTATGTGACAACAACACAGCTCCAGATCGTCCTCCTGGATCCATATCTGCATGTAGTTTACTGTCTTTTTCTCCTCTTGTTAAGGGGATGTTTGATACAAATTGAGGCATCTGTGATTTGTGATTCTGGATAATATACAAATACAATAAAACAATACTTGATTTGAGCTTTCCATCTACCTTGATTTCTGTATAATTTGTTAATTTAAGACAAAAATTGTAGTTAAGAAGTAGCTCAACCACATCAAATAATCCACTAGCTAACACTGTAGTTGCCCAGACACTGCTAAGCTAGGCTATTACACAGTACTGTCAAACGATTCATTATTTTGTCATGATGATCATGAAAATATTCTTCAAATTCAAGGAAAACTAAGATAGCATTCAGCAAATCCTCTCATCATCTTTTTTCAGTAGAAAACAATCTCATAAATATTAAATCATAAGGTCCGCTGGCACAAATAAAGGATAAATAAACAGTTGTAACCCATCTCCCTGTTGTTTTCTAGTTGTGAACATGCAGTATTGACAAATATCTCATTTTGCTTTTTACTATTTTTGTGTGGGACACAACGTGTCATCCATGCCTTCAGCCGTGGTGACAGGATTAGGCAATTCAAACTAAATCAGGAAAGCAATATATGATGGTACGCCAGCGAGCTAGACAGCTTTTTCCAGTCATTCATGAGATGATATTCAGGATTATCCCGATAATGAAAATTATAAAGGAAGATTCTGATCTTAAACAAATTCTGACTGGCTTAAATATGTCGTTTTACTGCATTTTGTGGAGGATGGAATGCACATCAACATTTGCACATTGCACTACGTAATACATTCCCAGCTCCACGTATCAGTTTCAGTTAAATATAAACCAAAATCCCAAAATAAGGTATTTTTAACCAAGTGAAAGCAGCGTGAGCCTTATCCTTACCTGCACGCTACTATGCCACCCACACAAGGTCTTTCATTCATCTCACTGCACCATTACACTCTGCTGTCTGAGTTAAAAATAGCCTCCCTCACTCTGTGCCTGATTAGAATTACCCAGCCGTCACATACATACAAAGGAGGATCTCTCCACTTACATTACCTGACATTTTAGAGACAACACAAGTGTTGTTACCACACATAATACAAGGTTATTCATCACTTATTTATGTCCTCCATCTAACATGAAAACCTGCTGCTCATCAATTGTCTCTGTGTCCGTCATTCTACCTCTTCTGAACCTGATATGAATAACTCATCTAACAGCAACCTCATTAAATATCCGTGGGCTGCTTTCGCTGTCATCATGCATGCTCATGATCAATGTTATATCCAAGTGGCTTTCAAAACAACAAGCTGCTCAAGTGTGTGTCAGAAGCTGCTTCAGTCTGAGCCAGAGCTTCAATCTGCAGCATTTTACATATTCGGATATAAATGTGCAAAACATTGCAATTTAATGCACATTATCTGCTTTTTATGACATACATTTTGGCCCTGTAAGTGCAGGTGAACATACCTGTCCTGGTATGATTATGTCATCGTGTCTAACGATGGGGCGTGATCAAGAAAGGCGTCCCAGTGGGTCAGAGGGAGGTGATATGGAGCTCTGCCCAGAAACTGACAGCCATAACTGATAACAACACCCAGCCTCTCATCATCACCAGGCAATACATAACCGTGCCACGCTGACCCCAACACTACAGACTGATGGATGGACTGGAGACTGCACAACACATACAGACAAACACAGACACACTTTCACGATGTAAACACACTCAAAATCTGCTTACACAGGCATCAGAGCTCTTGACGCGACCTCCCTTGGCTCGTTTCAGCAAGCGGATCCAGGTGGCCTTCATCAGCCACACTGGTCATTCAGTGTCCTGAGCCACTGCTCCCCCCTGCTGCTGCTACAACTACACCTAACGGCACTGCTGTGGTCACCTTTACACCAGCGCTGCAGCGACCATCGCCGCTCTGGCTACAGGTACATTCAACACTGTGGCAGCATCGGCAGCTGGTTCCAGTTACACCTTGGCTGTGAATGCTACCTTCATCTCTGGATAAATAAATAGATTTGGAGTGAGCGCTCCTTGTTTTGCTGCAGCTCCAGTTAGCTCTGCTGCTATCTGTACAGCCACAGCTCCTGCTGCTCCTGCCGTTGCCAAAGATGGGGAATCCACAGGAGCTCTCTGCCCCGCGCATAATCTCAGCAGCTCTCTCCCCGACTGCCCCAGTCTCCTTGATAGCCGGAGTGCTCAGACTGCCGCTGCAGGTGCTGAGGCTGACTCCCAGTATGAGTCAGGTGGCAGCGATGCTTCTCATCCTCTCATTCAAGATTTGGCTCCAGCCTCGCTCTCCTCCTCCGCTGTAGCAGTTTATCTACACGCGTCCTGGTGGGGCTGCCTGTGACTGACTCTCCTCCTGATGCTAATGAAGCTGCTGCCTCTCAGGTGCTGCGAGCTCCCTCCTTCTCACGCTCTGTGTCTCAGCCCGTCAGCGCTTGTCCTGCACACTCCTTCAGTGATTCTGCCTCTCTATCTCTGTCTCTACCCACCCCTCCTTCTCCTCCTTCTCTGTCACTCCCCTTATTTTTTTTTTTCCTCCCTCAGTTACCCCTCACAGTCAGTCCATCTGCTCGTTGTGCGTCTGCAGTGATCAGTGCTGGGCAGTGCATGCGAGATATGGGAACTGCTCGCGTGTTCACGCTGTTTTGTTCTTTTTAGCTGTAAACACACGGCAATTGAGCAGTTTATGGTTGAAAAATAGGTGTCACATCGCCATATTCTCAGAGCTGAGGAGCTTGTCATGCTATAAAATCCTAAAATCGGAATCTTAATCAGCTCCCTTTTATAACGCATTATATTAGAGCTGCAATTAAATCATTTTTCTCATTCTCATTATGATTCACGCTGCAGATTGTAAGACTTCTCCTTAAATGCCTTCACGCCTCCTCCTACCCCTGTAATCTGTTCTATATCTGTATGAACATTTGGGAAACTAGAGCAACAAGACAAGAAGTGCTGACATTAATTTAAACATTATCAAGAACATGGACTGGATCTTTCTTTTTATTTTCTAAATGATTACTGATGTGGAAAATGCTTAACAAAACACACAAGGCTTCTTAATCAATTAGGAAAAAAAAAAATTTCCCCAAGCAAAAATGCAAAAAAAAAAGATTCTCTGGTTTAAGCTTCACTGAAACAATTTGCTGCATCTCTCTGTCATGCATGACTGGGATTTTTTGACTAGTCATTTAACATTTTGAGACAAAACAATCGGTTCATCTAAAAAATAACCGTCAGAAAATAACAATAATAGCTAGTTGCAGCTTGAGAGTGAAACATAAGGGCCTCAGCATGAGGGATTCTGAGGTGAAAGCTGCTCTAAATCCGCCCGTCAGATCAGCAGTGATTCATTACAACTGAGCGGCGCATCGCAAAGCCACATAGGACAAATGAGAATAATTACAGCGTTAATTAAATTTTTCCTATCCTCATAAAAGGCACAGCCGAAGTTAAAGCCTGCAGAAGGATTATTCAAACAGTTTTGTTTTTTTTTGCACTGCTGATGCATGATGCTCCTCGGTCTGACCTGTCATGAGGTTGTGTGAGGCCAGAGGAGTCACGGGTGGGCCTGTGGGACCCGCAGTTGAAATAAGACCAGTCACTCCCCAAGGAGCACTAACTGTAGATCAAAGGCTGACATGCTAATCATTGCTGCTTATCATAACCAATCAATGACACGCCTCCATCTGCTCAGGGTCTTCAACAAGACACGAACACTTCAAAATTAAACTTGTGAAAGGAAAAGGCGAGAGCAAAATAATGTGATTTTAGCTCATTAAGACCAATTAGCCTGATTATCTGAGGTAGATTATGTTTTAATGATCGGCTAGATGGGAAGGGTGGACAAGAAAAAATGTCTTGTCCATCATAAAATCACCTCAGCTACAACAGCAGTTTAGGACAGAAAGCTATGGCCGAATCCCAGAAATTGTGCAATGGTCACATATGTTTCAGAGAGGTGGGTTGACACTAGCCTCAAGAGGGCACAGGGCACAGATGCTCTGAACGTGGAGCCCGGAGATGAGAGTGGCGGAGCTGTGAAGTCTGAGCTCTGATAGCAACACTGACAAAGAGTCGCAGCGACAGAACGAGCCTCCGGCTGCCTGACACTGCCGACCTCTAGACCCACTGCCACACTGATACTGACAGCGCTGTGTCACCCACACACAGGCCACTAATAATAATCGTACGACGCTATGATACTGCTTTGATCCAAGAGGAGAAGCACTGGTTTGTCGGGCTCACCCAGCGGACTGAGAGTCACAGCTCCAGGAATTTCACAACTGCTTGGATGGATTGTTCACTTTCCCATCTGGCCACCATTGTTCAACAAAACGTCGGTATCAGTCAATGCAAAAAAAACAACAAAAAAAACAACCTACATTACATTTGATGGCACCGTTTTTGGGCCACACAAGCAGCATGACTATTGGTGGGACCTAAGAACCTACTGACGACGTCACTTTGGCTTCGGGGACATTGTGATGAGCAGTTGTGAACCGAACAATCGACTCATCATGAAAGCAATCTGCAGATTAATCAATATTGAAAGTAATTGTTAGGCCCAGTCCCTGAACAGATTAAGATGAAATGTCTCCCAGATGACAATTCGTGATGACTCCTTAAATTTTCCTGTAGTGCCCCCAGCAGGTTAGAGCTTCCACTAATGCTGGAAAATCGTGCAACATCTACTCGATAGATTTGCCTGAAATTGGGTACATATATTCGTGGTCCTAAGATGGTGTATCTTAATGCCTTTGGCGATCCTGTGAATTATCCTATGATGCCACCATGACGTTGACATTTGTTTCCAGCTTCTTCAATGTGATTATTTTTTTGTTTCTTTACTCATCTATGACAGTAAACTGAATATCTTTTGGTTTTGGACAAAAGAAGTCATTTGATCATTATTTTTTACTATTTACTGACATTAAATAGACCAAACAACTAATTGATTATTTGAGAAAATAATCAACAGACTAGTCGGTAATGACAATAATTATTAGTTGCAGCCTTTTTCTAATTGTCAGCACCTGGAAAACATCCTAGTTGGTTATGTTTTTTCTTAAAAACACCATATTAATTGTTGGTCTGAGATTGGACACAATGCAGCAGCAAACTTCAACCTCTATCATGACCTCTACACCCTTTACCTCGCCACATTAATGGCAGACTACTTCATTGTACTGGACCTTTGTCATGTTCTGCAGAAATGTCCAATATCTATTCTACTTCCGAAGGAAACTGGGCAGGAAATCTGCAACGGCAGTCTGGGAGGCAGAACTGACAAACAGCATTGTGTGTGCGAGTTGGCCATCTTCATGCAGTGGTCAGAGAAAGAGCGATGAAGGAGGGAATTGAAAGGGCAATTGTCCTGTGGTCTCTATACCGCACTTATTGATTCATTTGGACAGAGGTCCTTGCTGTAACACCACCAATGACCTCTACATGCAGCAGTGGCACGGCGATCATTACATTACAACATCACAAATCACTGTGGCTATTACCACAGTGGAACAGGAGGCAGTGAGTCAGCCACTGCTGCCTCCTGAATGTGACAGAATCACTTATAGTGGATGAAACCGTTACACCAAGGAACCGCTTCGTGATCTGAAAGCTTCCATTTCCATGTTTGGCCACTATAGGAGTTATATGTGTCCATATGTGTCCACTATAAAAATGGAGAGCTGTAGTCATGCAGAAAATAAAGGGTGCGCATGTGAGCTATAAAGTGCTCTCACGGTCGAGGAATCTTTGCTAAGTTTAGCTGGTTTTATCTCAATTCTAACGTATAGTAAGACTCTTCCCTTCCACTGCACGCTCACTCACAGCCTGTTTATTGTTCCCAATTTTATTTCCATTCATGTCCCCCCTCTTTGCTGTTACCCAAATGTTCTGACTTTTCTCCCCCATTTGCACTTCTTTTCACCTTTTTCCATTCCTTCCCATCCCATATGGCCCCTTACTCTTCTGCACTCATCTCTCTCAGAATTCCCAATGGCTTTGGCCTTCTTGCCTTTGTGGTTTGCTCAATATAGAGGGGGATGGTTACGTGCATCTCTGGCTTCCAAGGGAATAATCCCTGGCACTTGAGACTGAAGTGGCTGATGCATTTTACGTCAAAAATCTTCCTTGTTCTTGTCCTACTGAAATGCACAGATGTTGACATCTATCCTTCTATGGCAACTGAGCAAACTTCAACTGATGCTACCATCAAAAAGCTCAAGAACAATTAAGTAAGGCTTCAACTAATGATTATGTTCATCATTTTCTATTAATTGATTTATCGTTTATTTTATGAAATCTCAATAAAATTGTGAAAAACTGCTTCTTTTTTCCAACCAACAGCCCAAAACCCAAACATTCTTTATGTACTATCACATACAATGAAGATAAAGAAGGAAATTCTCACACATTTTCCAAACCACGATGGAAACTGTAGTAACTAAATAGTTTACACTATCAATGCATTGTTTTAAGAATTGAAGTAAATTTCATTTTCAGGATCAACTTTCATTTTCAACTTTGTTGCTAACATGGACGACAGGTCCTAAACGCAGTTAATAAAGAAAAAGAACATCTATAACAGATCGATCTGGTGAGAAGGATCAATTGAGACTTTTCAAAGCTCCTGAACAGCTACTGAGAGGACCTTGAGGTGAGAATGCTTTTGTCAATGCATTTCTATGAGTTGTCAGGCTCATCAATGCAGCTCTTGTATCCCTGAGACACTGACACCATCCTCTTCATATACAGATATTTGCTCTATGTTAAAACATTCACAGTCCCCAGAGGACATTTCATAATGGCTTTTCATCTGGAGCAAGTGCGGGGTTAACGTTAGTGACAATTACTGGAAGGATTGCCTTGACATCCAGTCATGACATTGATGTGCCCGTTAGAATGGATTATAACGAGTTGAGAGGTCCCTTACCTTTTCATCTAGTTCCATTATCAAGCCAAAATGTTATGACCAATAGAATGACTATTCAATCAGCCTCAGATGTGCTGGTGTTAAGTTGTAATCAGCATGTATTAGCATGCTAACACACTCAACTACAATGGGTTGGCTTATAAATGGTATTATAACCTTTCTGCACAACTATATGTGTGGCTAAGACATGTAGTGACAACATGCCATAATCTCCTAATTAAAAAGGAGTAAAAACCAAGTAAAAATTGACCACAGTTCAAGGGGTTAATAAGTTAACAGTTTACACAGCAGTTCGTAAACATTACCCGCTAGAAATCCCTCTCTCAACTCCAAGTGTGAGGGAGTGAAGTTCATCTTAGTTCAGACCTACTAACAAAATGAGCAAAACAAGCGAAACTAAGACGAGCATCAGCAGTGAATTAAATGGGCCAGCGTGGTCAGATTCCACAGTGTACCTCACATGCATCATGATTGAAGAATGAGGATCACCGCTCGTGCCAAGTCATGTTCAGTTCTGGCTGACGGACTGTAGCCGACTGCAGCGGGGCTGACAATGGGCTGAGCGAGCGTGCTAGCAGTTTCAGGCTTGGTGTGACTCATTCTTGGCTAGAACCAAAGCCTCTTTTTCCAGCCATCTGTCCATCACTGCCACTTCGCTCAGCGCAACACAAAGTCAATTAAATCATCGGTTCACAAACAGCATCTTCTCCATCAAACAGAGACAATGAGAGCAGACATGACAGCCAACAGTAAGAGATGTGAAACTGCTGCTACAAGGGACGGTTGCTGATATTTAACACAGAAAAGAAGAATGAACATCACGTTAGCAAGACAGTAAGAGAGAAACAGATTGGTGGCACTCCTGCGAAAGAAAATGAAAGCGAAAGAGGGACAGAAATGGGGAGAGAGATAGAAGAGGGGGAGGAGTAATGATCCCTCTGTTGTGACAAAAGAGGGATTGGCTGCATAGACGTCAAGGTGACACTGACAGGCCTATGAAAAAAGTGTTTACCCAGCATTCCACGTGCCAGTGCATTAGATAAGTGCATCATCCCATCGAGGTGATGGACTCACTGGCTCTCAATCACATGATCCCAGAGCGCTCAGTTGCTAGCTAGCAACTTAGAAATCAATCACATGACGAGAGGGCTTAAAACTAGATATTCATTCTAATAATGTTCTTATATCTACAAGCGTTTTGCACACATGGAGAAAGACCTAAACACAGATTACATTTGAAGTACTGAAATTAAATTAATTCTTATAAAGACGTAATGTCAACAATAACGCAGGAACGAACATTTACCTTCATTATCGGTAAATTATGAATTGTCTGTTTCGGGGAAAAAAATAAAATAATCCAAAAGAGTGAAAAAGGCTCTCAAAACAACTCTCAACGCTAATCACCCAACACAGACAAGAGTGGAGAACAAAAGCAGGAAACAGAAGCATTTGAGAAAGTGCAACCAGCGGATTTCTGCCACTTTTGCTTGATAAATGCCTGAAATGATTCTGTCATTATCATAACTGGTGATTCATTTTTGTGTCAATCCATTAAATATTCGAGTATCCCAGAGCTAAATTGCGTAACACACACATCAAAACGCCTTCGCCAAACCATCAACAAACAGCTGACTACATTTTGGCATTTCTGAACTTATATTCTATAATATAAACCTTAACGTATTCCTTAAAACAAGACAAGAGCCAACAGCCAAGCTAGTGGCTCAGTGAGGCTGTATCTATAATGACAATGCTAACATGTTCATAATGAGAATACTTACACGCTGATGTTTGGCAGGTATAATGTTTACCGTGTTGACCATCGTAGTACGGCTAAACTGATGTTTTTAGTTTTGCAGATTTAGTCATAAACATAAGTATTAATCACTAGGATCCATCCTTATGACGCTAACGTCAACGAGACCCACAATCCATCTAATAGTTGTTGAAATAGTTCAGTCTGGATATCGTCACTGCCATCGCCTGAGCCGAAAAATGTTTCAACTTCACAGATTTCCGATTCTGGCACCAAATATTGGAGACTTTAGTCTACAAGCACTGATAGGTGCTGTTCTGTGCACAGCTGTTCTGACTATATGACTTATAAAAATAAACATTTGGATGTGTGTTTCAATTCGGCTTCACTACAGCTGCACCTCACAGAGAGCCGTTCAAATCCCTCCAACATTACAGCAAGACAAATGCGGGGTGACGGGATCTCTACAACTGCAAATTATGTGCTAATCCTTTCCCTCCAGTACGTATTACCTGCGACCAGCAGCAGCAGTCCCTAGAGGAACATTGCTCTCGTTAACAGTGAATCCCCTCACAGCGAGATCTACTTTATCTCACAGCTCCTTCCCTCTCAGGAAAACACAGCACCATAATAGGATGATGGCTGATCAAGGGGATACAGTAAGAGAGGCCAGGGGCTGCTCTGCTCTGCGCTGCTATATTGTGCTTGCGTCGTCAATATTCTGGCAGTTTCCCGGTGTATGAAGCGGGCTATGGGGATGATTGATGAGAACTGGCTAAGAGAGCAGAACGAGCTGCTAACCATCTCTAGTGGAGCAAAACATACCATCTTACAAATGGGGACTGTGCTCCAGTAAAATGATTTCAGCTCCATTTATTTTATTTCATACAGAGATAAATTATATACTCTGGAGCAATTCCCTGGCAATTTGTGATTTATGCAAAATGGATGTTGTTGCCAAAGCACAGGGAATGGGGATTTCCCAGATTTCAGAGATAAATAAAAGAAACCACAAGCTCTCTCTCTAAACTGAGTTACTCTTAAGAATATTTTAACTGTATCTGAAGAGAGAAAGCCCACAAATGTCGTTTCTTTTTTTGGTTAACCATTAAAGTACAGATTCTCTATAACTCTCCACTGCTATTTCAGAGCAAGTGCTTGATTACATTCTTCTTTTATTTTGGCCTGATGCACAGCCAATATTGTCTTGTAGTAAAAAAATATATGTATATATTTAGCCCTTAAACAATGTTGTTTTTAGATACTAACTTTTAAAAAGGTACACTCAACTATACAGCGCATTCAAAAATGCCCAAATCACCAAATTTGCTACATTTAACGAACCAGCAGTTGTCGTCGGGAGCTTTCATTTACTTTTATATATCCTACCTTAACTTTGACTGTGTGAAGTATCGTATATGCTTGAAAAATGTGTCATTCAAGTATTCAGCTTCCGAACAACCTCAACATAATCGGCTGTGTTAACTATTCCTATCCCAGAAAACTCACACAGCGACAATTAAACGCGCTCTGAAAAGATACAATAGGTGTTGCTCAGCGCCAAACCAAATGGAGGCGAATCGGTTACATGAATACGTCGGGTTACAAGTCCTGAACAGAATCAATCAAACAAGAGACTGTGTGAGGGAGTTATTGATTTTCCAAGACCTTAGCGAGCTGATGAGCTGAACCAGCTATAGACTGAGCAACAGAGAGCGGCTGGTCACACTGTTTCTCATACCCACAACTAATACCAACATATACTGAAGTATCTGCTGAGATGGAGACATGGACATACTACAGAAACACTACAGCAGTATGATTTAATAGCTTTAATGTGTCTGATCCTAGCCACTCACATAGTAAATGTTATACCAGACTCGTTAAACCATGAATGTACATTTTTTTACTTCTCTTATTCCACACTGTCAGACAATTTTATACAAAATATACCCTTTTAACTTGTTTTAACTCTTCACTGAAGCCTTAAAATATTTACACTCGGACAGCAACTAAAACCCAAAGACTTGTCATTTAAGATTATAAAATCCGAACATTTAAGAAGCTGGAACCAGCGACTGAAACTAGTCATCGATTATCGAGACATTAAGCGATTACTCTTCTTTAAAACAACCACTGACTGACCGTTAAGGTCTACGTTACTCAATTTTCAAACAAAGATCCAAGATCATTCTAATGGCTGGACAATCACATCACCTGTAAATATTCATTCATTTTATGCACATTTGCTTTGTCACCTAGTATCTGTAATAAGCTTCTGCCGCTAAAACAGGATTATCTGGGTTAACGTCTGTTTTTGGAGACTAATTAGACATTAATACACGGGTGTGGTTGATGACGAACACTGATTACTGTCAGAGGAAAATATTTGGACTCTTGCATCAAACTAGTTTGAACATTTACATTTGATGGTGCTCAAATTCCGTACGAAAGTTATACAAAGGACTTGAAAGCGACAAAGACAAAAAAACTACAGGGATTCTCTGTTTGGCTCATGTGGGGAACAAACAAAACTTTGGCTTTTGCTCTGGGTTGAGGCCAAGTATTGTGCTCTTTACCGGTCTCTGCACATGAAGGACCAAGCTTAGCCCAGATGTTTACTTTCCTTCCCTCTCTATGCTTGTTAACCACTGTCTCAGCTCCCCACTTTAAGCTAGTAGTGGTCATGCAGCGGTGCTTGCAAATTCGAACAAGATGCGTTATAAATGAGCGTTTTTGTCTCCGAACAGCACACTGCGATCGAGACACCGTGTGCATCTTGAATGTGACTCGCACTAACTTTGAGGCGAAGCGACGAGGGAGAAAAATAGGAAGTATATGATTACGCCCCTTTAAATCCTGCACTAATAACCTCCATTCTCCTGCAGTCTGAGCCATTCCTCTTTGTTCAGAGGGTAGAGAGAAGGAGACGGAGAGGTACAGCTGAGTTAGGCTCAGGAAAGTGTGAAAGGATACCGTTTGAGAGGCAGAAAGCATGTTTACTCAAACTTACCAGATCTGACTCCTCACTGCCGGAGTGATACATTTCTTCCCTACCCGACACGAGTGTTCAGCCCGGCTGGGAGAAAATCTCCTCAGCTGCTGCCCATCTCCTCTCAGGGCACAGGAACTCCTACTAGCCCAACTGCTTCGCTCCGACAAACCCTCTTGTCCCAGCTCCAGAGGCAAACAGCTTTGCAGAGAAAGTTGTAGCCGGAGGAGAGAAGTTAGTTCAGCCCTTCTTTGGCCTACTTTAGTCCCTGAGAGGCAAAGAAAAGGCAAGCGTCTTTCCCACGCTGGGAGAACACTCCTTCAGAGCGCCGCGACCGTCCTCCAGCCCCAAAAACAAGCCCCCCTGCCCCTCTCCCCTCCCACACACACATATATACACTCTCTCTGTTTCACACACACACACACACACACACACACACACACACAGCCAGTTAGGAAGTAAGATCTCTGGCCAACAGGGCCGACCTGAAAATTCCAGAAAGCACCAAAAGCAGCTGCAGAAGCTTTTTATGTCTGTGTGCGAGTGTGTGATCTGGGGGGAGTTTACATGTGTTCCGCTTTGCCTTAAAGAGGTTACACTCTGACGAGGGGAAGGCTAAAGGATTTGAACTCACTGTATAGTCTCAGCACATGTTGCTGAGACCAAAACGTCAGGAAGTAATTATCTTCACTACATCGACGAAATGCCATATTTGCTTTCATCATCAAGGGGACCGAAGCCATTGAAACTTTCCGTTTGGTCATTTGATGGCACATAGATTTGTTTGTTTTTACATTAAAACATAAGAAAAAAAGGGAAGTTACTTTGTAGAATAAGAGCACAATACACTACAAACTCTCACATCTATAAAATTAAAGCCATATAAAAGTTGGTTTAGTAATCAAGTGACAGATATCTTATACCAGCCACATCTCCAGTGTGATGCAGCTGGTAGATATCTGAGAACTGCGGTGGTTCCTGTAAAATAAAAAGCACATTCAGTTCAAAGGAACTCCCATCAGATCCACCTCTGTGATCTGACATCAGACACTCCGAGGCTGTGATGTGTGTTTTGTAATCAAGCTGCCGTTACGTCAGAGCTCATGCAAATATTCTAATAAAGCGGTTCAACATGAGTCAAAACACGAGCTGGAAACTGCCACAGCTGAGTCACACGTTCACAAGATAAAACCATAACTCATTTAAATGTCTGTGTAACAAAAACAACAGAGGAATGCAGTGAGGTCACTGGAAAAACATGCAACTGAACAGCACAGATGATTTTATGTCCAACCTGTAAGATCATTCAAGTATAAGACTACAAGCCCCGAGCTTTATTTCCACATCCCAGTAAAACCCAGATTTGTTTTTTTTTTTTCAGTTGGGAGAAAATGTTTTCTGGGCAGCCCAGCCTAAATCCTGGATTAAATTGTGTTTGATCAGGGTTAACCCCTTTTTGGGGATTATCATCCAGGGCGTGTGCTCGGCACGTGACAGACTGTGGGATAGTTATCCTCATGGGTTCATGTCCTGGTGCATCAGTTTGAAACTTTTGTCTGGAAAAACAAACTCAGAAATTGAAAATTCAGTCAGCATGTATACAATATCCTATTATGCTTTATATTAAGTCTTGTTGCAATAAATATGGCAAATAATACGTTATATTTTTATTATTGTTACTACGTAGCCATACATTTAAAACTAAAAAATTATAGCGTTAGATGACAGGATCGATACCACTCCCATGTCTGTCCATTAGGTGAGAAGCTACAGCCAGCAGTTGGTTAGCCTAGCTTAGCATAAAGGCTGGATAAAGTGGGAAACAGCTAACCTGACTCACAGCTACAGCTACGGTATGAACGTACCGGTACAGAGATCAAATCGGAACAGAATAGACAACCGGAGTTAAAAACTCTTGCAGTTTGGTTTTAGTATAGATTGAACAAAGGAGATATAACCATTATCAATAAGTGAGGTTAAGAGGCGCTAGTTTCGTTACCTTTGGTTTCCCTGTTTCCAGTGCTGGTTGTAGAGTCACATTTACAGTACAAAAGTGAGGTTGGCATCAATCTTCTCACAAAGAAACATGCGTATTTCCCCAAAAATGTCAAACTGTTGTTATTTTGTATTGATCATACTCTCCATTTCTCTTTCATTTATTAGGGCAGTAACTATTGGTTACTTTCATTAACGATTAATCTGCAGATCTCAATGTCAAAAATGCCCACTGAAACTCGCAATAACCCAAGTTGACAGGATTATGAATTGTTCGAACTATCAGTTCCAAACCCAGAGCTATTTATTTATTTATAAAGCTACAGGGACAATTGTTCATTAATATTTCTGTCATTGCTGTAGATGTGCCAGTTTCTTCATCTTGGCTTATTTTCAACTACAGTCCTTCATTTCGATTTGCTATTAAGAGAATTAAAAACTTTTCAAATTTGACCTGAAACTAGTGATTTTTTTTTTGTTTTGCTTTTTAACCCTTAAATATCTCACAGTTTGTAGCCCAATCTGAACCCTACAGTGGGAACATGAGGTCAAGGTAAATGAAGGTGAAAAGCAGACTCTAATTAAGATAAGCCCTGGAGGAAAACACCTCGACATGCTGAGCGCGATGACAGCTGATCAGAAGTGTGATCTGGTGTCTTCTTTAGTGAATGACTAAAAATGAATCCATGTGAAGTCTGCAACACACTGCAAGAAAATCAGAGGAGTGTAAAGGGAGTTTATGACAATGATCAGGAAACACATAGTGCTTAAAAATCACTGTATGCTTATTGAGCCTGTGTCCCCGCCAGGATTTTATGCTGAGGCTAACCATAATAAAATGTACTGTGTCTAATGTGTGTAATGGGTTTGAGCTAAAAGCCTCTACAAGCACATACTGTATACAATGTGTCAAATCTACTAAAGAAAGAAGAGCTATTGTCCAGTTTAGTTGCTCTGCTTTGTTTAAATCCTGTAACGTAATGATACAATAGCATTCTTCACTGCCGACAGCAATTATCAGCTCTCTCTGAATGGGCTCTCTGAAAGGGATTTGATGGATCAATGCCTTCCAGTTCTTTCAGCGCTGGGAAATGAGTGCCGGCGTTGCCTTTGGCTTATCGATCAGTATACATGCACACAATGACGTCAGCAGGCGCTCGCTCTGACAAGCGCACAAAGGCCAACAAGGATGGCTCACAAACCAGCATACAGTAATTGGACCACGAGGGGGGATCGATATAACATCCCAGTGTGCTTCAGTTAGGGAAAAAAACAAAAAAAACACTGCCAACAGTTGTTGCCTTTCATTATGTAGTTACTAAAGAGTGACCTTGTACAGTGTGAAGAGACTTGTGGTAGACTAAATTCTGATTCTGCTGCTCTTACACTGTGTTTGAAATAAATACTAGCATCCTGAAGTGTATATTGTTTACTCCACACACTGACACCTGAAAACCTCTCAGTATAACATGGTGTAATTCAACAAGATCACAAAGTACATCCTCCAAAATGAGTTGAGTCAAAATCCCATTAAGACAGTTTCAACAAAAGCTAAACATTAGAAACCTATGAAGGCAGAATTTACTGCAGGGCTTTTGTATTAGATTTATTATATGAATTTTAGCTACTGTAGATGAACTACAAAACTGGCACGTGAGTGTACATTGTGCAGCAAATAGACTTATTTAGAGAAGTGAAATACGCTGCATCAGGGCTCCAGCAGCTCTGCAATCTTTACATTGACTATGTACAGCTGATGTGACAGCACAACAACACAGTTGCTAATGTTTTAGCCAAACTGATGTTTTCCTTTCACCTCAGACCAGCATTTCTCTCCAATTTGTAGAAACTGTTCACAGGGAACAGAGAATCAGATCATTGTCTGTTCTCGTCTTTTAGTGGTATTTATTGCCAATAACAAAAACGTAGAAAAATCACAATTTTCACTCTTTAAATGGTGGGTTTAAAGCTTTTTGTATTCAATGCACTATTGCTTGTGTTGACTTTCTGTGTAAAATGTATAGCCAACTGCAGAATCAGATTAATCACAAAACAGTACAGCGTCGACCACATCTATGTGCTTCAGTAACAGCACACTCTCATGCCACCAGACTTCTTCTATCTCAATTTGCCTCCATATCAGGAGTGAACACGGGAGTCCAGCGAGCATGCTGGTGTGACTCCACAGTGGCCACCACTCACTATTAAATAAATAGTCCTAAACAAAACCTCTCCACTCTGCCAAAACACACTTTTCAGTGTTACAGCACTCAGGATCATGAGTTAATCTGCGTTACATCGGTACGAGATCAAAACACCGAAGACATCATAACACAAGACAAAACAATGACAGATACTGAAAATAATTGATTGATTCTGACCCGGAGCATCGTGCCAAAGACAGAAACAACATCCAGCAACATCAACAGTGTTTTGTTTCCTGTCAAATGTGCTTTCACAACAGGCCACGATCCACACAAATGCTGTTATGAATGTTTAGTAAACTTAAGAAGATCACTGATGGGCTAAGATACACCACAATTAGATCATTGAAGACCCGTCGAAAAGTTCCTCCAAAGGCCTTTTGCCTTGCCAAGAATGCTATTACACAAATTAAACTCTCCAAGAGGACTTCAAGTGCTGGTGGATAAATCTTTTTAGATTTCCCTGGAAGAAGAAAAAGTTCCCTATTCACTGTAGGAGCATTTGTTGTTGTCTAAAAGGTTTTTAGTGAGTACAGCACTGTATCTAGATGATCCTGTAAATGACCCTTTACAGTCTGAACATAAAAAGACAAAAGATCATCTTCCCTCACGCAAGGTAAATAACACTAAAACGAGTTTAAGCTAACTGTTTGTGTATTATACTGTAAAATGGTCATTCAACTTCTGTTTTCATCCTATTAAAGCTCACTTTAACTGATAATAATAAGCAGAATCATGTAATACGGAGACAGGTTAGCTGTTTCCCCTTGTTTTCTGTCTTTATGCTAAGCTAACAAGATGCTAGATGTAGCCTTATTGTTACAGCATGGACACAAGAGTGATTTAGATCTTCTCATCTAACTTTCTTCAAGAGAGATTTCCCAAAAGTGTGTACTTGTCCTTTAAAGACTAATGTATTTGAGAAGTGCAGAATATGTTGCTACACGTGGAAAAAAAGGTTTTGTAGAGGAACCTTTTATAATCCAAAAAGTACGGTAGTACCAGCGGCAGTTATTGTGATGCATGATATCCAGATCAGGCTTGAGAATCCATGCTGTGCCTGATGTGGCTGTGATTCACATCTAATGAAACCCCCAGGGCCGGCAGCCAGCATCTGACTGAGGTTACCTAGCTACAACACAAGCCAGGCCACTTGAGCCCCAGGACCATCTCTAATTACAGACAATGAGAGAAAGGGAAGCAGTGAAAATGAGGGAGAGGGACTGATAGACAGAGGGAGATAGAGGATGGGAAAGAGGAAGAGAAGCCCCAGCTGTTCAGCTTCCTGCTGCCTCTCTGAGCGACTCAAGAGTTTCCTCCACCAAAGGGCATCCCGCTAGCATGTGTGCTAAACCTCAGAATAGCACTGAACCTGCACACACATCATCCAAATGGGGCTAAAACTTTTTATGCATACCTGATAGCGCAGTAGTAAAGAGCCAGAGCTTATTAATGTGGCACATTTCCAGTTCGGGACCAAAGACTGAAGTTAAGGATGAGTAAAGCTTACCCTTCCCAAGATGTGTTTAGTCAGTGGAGACAAGGGAAACTTGTCAAGCATGCCCAAGGGAATGAAGATCATCTCTGAGTTGCTCGACAGAGAGTGGAAGAAAACACTTGATGACTTCCGAAGCGCTGACATGTATAACAGTGTACAACGTTTGGCGGCCGCAGTGCGATGTGCGGTGCTGACTCACTTCACGCTCTCTGAACACATCAAACACATCGGCTGTCCCACATGGAGTCATAGGAAAAACTCTTCAGCCGGCAAAATGGGACCGCTGTGACCAACACAGTCACGCACGGGTCAGGCGCACACAGGCAGAGGGCGATACAATCACACAGTGTATGCAAACACAACATTGCACTCACAGAATACAGTGACTCCCCACTTCACCCTGGTGACACACAGATGTGAGGGGGTTTTGGCAGCATATCTGGCAGTTTAGTGATCAGGCTTTGGGTTACGCATGCACATTAACTCACAAACACCTGCTTAAAAACCTTGTTTGTTTAAGCAATTGTTTTGTTTTTTGATTACACTCTCATGTCTTTACCTTAAATATAAAGCTACAGCCTGCAACAAGCTAGCATAGCTTAGCATAACCGGACACAAGGGGTAAAGGCTAACTTGGCTGGATAAGGGTTTGGATACACATATTTTCTAATAAGATCAATTCGTTATTGATTTAGGTATTTTTTAAGGGGATTTGATATAGGCAACTGGCAATAGACTTTGTGCTTTAGCGTATCATTGTGAAGTAAATACAGACTGTATAGACTGATTCCCTATAAACCTTACTTTTACTGTGCTATTCGGTCTGCCAATTGGCTCAAAAGGGTGAATAACGGAACAAATCAAAAGCAAGTCTGCAACTGCACAAACAAAACAGGAAGATGCATTGTTTTCCCTGGACACTATCCCCAGGTAACGGTGGAACAACTAGAATAACTGTGGAAACTTTACAATGCAAAAGGAAAAAAAAGAACCCCACTGGCGGAGGAGGCTAAGAAGGTGAAGAGGGACAGTGATACAAGCCGAGGCCACACAAGAGTGAACGGATGGGCGTCCACTCAATGGAGAGTGCTTCAGTGTTTGGACAAAATCTGTTGATATGTGCTTCCTCTTCCCAGCGGAACCTGAGGTGGTTCAAAACCAGAATTCTTCCAGCTCGATGAGTAAGTAACAAAGCCTGCCTGTTTACTGTACCACTGAGTTTTACTCTGCCCTCTTAAAGCACTGAGATCCGGCGTTCTAGGTGGTTTTCTGCTTTGGACAGTAATCTGGCTGCTAGCCATACTGCTCACACTGTCTTTGTGGCAGTGATGCAAATAGTGAGGCCACAGGGAAACACTGGGAGAGGGGGGATTCAAAAAGATGTCATTTTCCAATGTAAGGACTATCTTTTCATTAAAAATGACATTTCAGACAGAGTTCAAGTCAATTTCCATCCGGATATTATGTCACACATGTTATTTTCTTGCTTCATTTGATTTACAGTAAAGGACATCTTACAGGAAATGCTTCCAGTAGCAGAAAATTAAGATAAAAATGGGAAGGAAGCTCAAATAAGCTGTTATCATGCACCATTTAGTCATACTAAATAAATTAAAAAACAATAAACTATTAAACATTTTATTTATGTTGATCTTCAACTATATTCTTGCAGTTCCATTATATCCTAAAAGTTTTCTTTTCAGTCCTACATTTTTTAACAAATCATGACGCATTACGTTGTTTTTTCTTTCCACACACAGTTCCCTTACTTTTCATGTTTACACTTTTGAATCCAACAAAGTCAATTTTGTGTGCTGCTGTCATCGCTGATGGGCTCTTCATTTTAACACAGTCCTGTTTGAGCAGTTCAGCGAGCGATGGTCATCTGCTGCGTGGTCACATGCTGCTCTGTGTACTGTACATCTCTACTGCAGGGAGAGAACGATCCACGCTGCACACAATAACACCCACGGGGGCGATTGCTTGTGCCCACTTGATCCCCCGACTCACTTTGCAATGATTGCTTCTCTCAGTAAGGAGATTTAAATCTACATCGGCCTTTAAACCAATCCAGGATTCAGAGAAGAAAAAATTACTGACATGATACATCGTTGGAAAGTATTACAGCCAGTTTTTTAAATTTTTTTTGTTTTTTTTTTACCACCTAGGAGGATGTTATAGCACAAGGGTGGTATGAAAAGGAGACTGCTCTACAGCGACGGTTGCAAAACTGGGGCTTTATTTTTCCACTTTCCTCTAATCTCCGCTTTTTCTCTTGTGTATTACTGGATTATCAGACCTCCTAAAAGGTCCCCTGTTGAGTTTTTGACCACTAATAGCACTATGTAATAATGTGTTTACAAGTGGGTCCCTATTTAGGTTACATCATGCATCCACATGAGAACAGACATGTTCCTCACTACTTTTTCTACTGACAGTTTCTGGCCGTTATTCACATATATACACCAACAGTGGCTGTGAAGAAGAGGACCGCTAGTTATTAAACATGGATGTAAACGATGCACGGTTTAAAGGCACTCTGTGAAACTTCTGTGCTGTTCTGAAAGTCAGTTGCTAGTTTATGTTAGCTGACTTCCTTTCTGAACGTTACAGCTTAAACAAATTGTTGTATGGGCAACCAGGAGAGATGTGTATGGTGTCATTTCTCACATCATGTTACAATCCCCATCACAAAAGTGATTAATACATGTGAATTAATAGAAATTGTTGCACAGTCCCTTTAAAAACAAATCCCAAATAGTATTTAATGATATGGTCATGCACTTAACGCATTTGTTGAGCTTAATATATACACAATGCATTTTTGTAAAATTCTTAAAATAAAAAAAAGGAAAACATAAAGCCACTTTTGTTTAACTAGTCACACAGGAATCACAAGTCAAGAGATTCGAGAACACTGACCAGCATTGTGTGCAGCAGCAAAGATTATATCATTCTGCTTACAATCAGTTTTCAGCTATATGAACGGAATCTTTCACTCAACATGTTGGATACATCCACACGTGGAAAGAGAAAGATGACCCTGCAGATTGTCTTTCACCCACTGTAAAGCCCTGTGGGCATCAATGCCTCTCTGCAGGACTAAAAGGCAGACACAGTCCTGCATGAATCCATGATTAAAAACTAAGCTCTACTTATAGGCGCATTTCCGACAGTATAGGCCCATGTAAACACCTCCCAGACAGGATATAGATCATGACTCTCTTGATGTCGTCACGAGCAGAACTGTGCACGGCAAAAGAATCCACAAACACGGCAGAAAAAGCACTCAGAAAACAAGCAACTACTACAACTAACAGAACAAGCTCTGGATAGAGAGGTAAGCTGCCGACTTACAGAAAAACAAGAACAGGTTGTGTGTTGTTCTTTTTTACCTTTGGCTTCTTAGACATGCTCGTTCTCCCACAATGCCCGGGACACCTGTGTCGCCTCTCCGTTCCACAGCGACTGTAATGAATTATGCAAATCCCCTGGTTTTGTTCAGAGTACCATGACCCAGGGGTGCAAGCAGCTGACGCCTGGCATGGAGGAAAAAAAAAAA